>JARFXV010000916.1:0-202500 GCA_031761425.1 Cosmopolites sordidus
ACCTGGGCACTCACATCGCAATCAATTCAAAAACTTTGAGTAGCATAGAGGGAAATGGGAAGATGGTATGCTTGGCATTACAAGACGAGACAGAAAGCCTTGCGCATGGATCAGGGAACAAACGAAAGTTCCTTTTCAACAAAGAAAAAAAATGTTCATTTAGGCAGAGACTCAGGTGTTGGGTGTTCCACATGAGATTGTGAAATCCAACGAGTTGGGTGTATGATGACACTCAGTTACTGTTGTCTCATTGAAGGCAGTCCAAGAAACTCTAACATTACATATATACGCCATCCGACGAGAAGTCGACAAAAACATGGGTTGTGTGGATAGGGACTCCCTATTCTTGATGGTATGGTTTATGTCGGCGACCTGAAAAATCTGTACATCGAGGGATGAAACATGCTATCCAGTTGGAGGGATGGGTGGGGAGCGTCCCCGGTCAAGCACCCAAAAAAAATATATATATATATATATATATATATATATATATATATATATATATATATATATATATATATATATATATATATATATATATATATATATATATATATATATTTATTTATTTATTTTTTAGAATTTTTTTAATATGTAAAATCACTTCCGTACAGTTGTCTTGTTTGGTTATTTTAATGAATAAAATATATTTACAAATCTCTTATTTCTTCACGATGTTTTGAATTTCAATTAGACTCATTTGACACATTTTTTCATCGTAGATATATAAATTTGTTTTATTCAATTTTGTGATATGGTAAAATCGTATTTAATTTAATATGGAAAGTTTCAGAGCATTTTTGATGCAATTTTGAAAATATACAGATTATATTGTTTGACCGCATCGTACACAGCTTCAGATTGGATTAATTCTGTATATCGATCATATCACCACAGAAAGATAAACTACAAAAATAATGATGAACATGTCAACTTTTCAGGTGGCGCTTGAAGATATTTTAGATGTAGACACACCGTCGATCACTGCATCAGAACATTCTTGTGTTCAAGATCTATTTCCCCACGTGCTAAAACTCACACAGGCATTGTTGCACTGCGTCAAATGGTCTCTGTTTCATTTGGTGGTAGATCTAAATGAAAATCCTGAAAAAGTAAGTGTCTGGAAATCCTTTATGATCAAATTATGATATATATTTTTTTAAAATCTAGATTGAACTTAAAGATTTGGAAACAATGCACGATGTGTTGGCGATTTGTTCAGCCGATAATACCTTATTGAATACTTTATCCACAGAAATCGAGACTTATCTACCTAATCATCTTAATTCAACAGTTCACGAATGGAGAAACGGCTATCTGGATGATGCCTACTATGTAATTAATTATAAACAGTGTATATTTTGAATATGATCTAACTTAACAACTTTTTCAGTCACAATTCTGTAATGATCTTATACCTTCCGATAGCTATATTATAAAAATAGTCGATCTTCATATATCATCTCTTTCAAAGAACGCAACGTTTAGTATAGATCTTTCTCTAAAACGCACTTTGGAAAACTTAACCAAGTTCGTTGTGCAACACGCACCTAAAATCGAAAATACTGATACGAAAAACAAGGCAATAGAAATGCTAATTTCTGTTACTACAGATGCACGAACTGAGTTTCTCTATAATATCGCAATTAAAGCTCTAGATAAAATGATTGGCGATAATGAGACAGACGAAAGACAGAAACGAGTATATATTAGGTAAGGTGAATAATTCGTGTGTGTTTTTATAATTAATATTAATTTGTAGAATATTGGACCATTCATACAATCTTTTAATGAACTACACTAGTATCAATATTGATGAAAAATCATTGGTAGATGAGAAAATTTTACATAGCTGCTTAAAATTCTATGAGAAGATTATTGAGAAGAGTTCTGGAAGACAAGCTTTGGAAACATTCTTTACTGGTAAAAATTGGAATATTATTGAAATAAGTTCGTGCGTCTTTTTCATTAAAATGTCTAACGTAAATTTAATAAGTATATCTATTGTGGGCGTGGGTCTGGCAGTCCGACCTCGGAAAACAATTGTTACGAAATCTGTACAGGTTAAAAGGCTCTCTAACAGGTTGCAGCACTACAGGAACTATCAACAAATAGTTCTATTACGCGCCAGTATGTTTTGAGAGGTAAAAACAGAACGCTGACTAGTGCAATACCTGGACTGTATTCTGGATGTAGTAGAAGTTGAAATGTGTCGAATTCTTGAAACTATCTGGCACTATGCAGTTAGGAATTGTTCTACGTTCTGTCGACGAACGCTGGATTTTTTCCCATACAATTCCACATATATTTAGTTGAATTGCACGAATTAGGTTACTTTATACTTTCATTTTAGAACAGTGATGAATAAAACGGATAGTTGGATATGCAGATGACCTAAACATATTAACGCGATTGAAAATATTATTAAGAGAGACTTATGATGAAATAAAGGAAAAAGCCAAAAGAACCTGTCTAGAATTAAATATTGACAAAGCAATGATCATGGAAAAGAAGTAACCCAAGAAAAGAGCAGAACTGGATAAACGACGATGACATCATTGAAGTTGTGAAGTAACGAAGGACGACGAAGTTGTGAATGACGAAAATAACAATATCACAGGTGATATTAGAAATCGTATTATGAAGGTCTAAATTCATACATGAAAGTCAAGATCTATAAAACACTTATTCGGTCAGTAGTCACTTAAGGTTGCGAGATGTGGACCCTCACAGAGAAAACAGAAGAGATACTTGCAGTATTTATAAGAAGAGTAGTCAAAAGCATTTTTGATGATGTAAATGTTAATTAAAAATAAAGGATTAGGTATAATTTCGAACTTAAGCAATTATAGAAGGATCTTGGTATTGTAGACTATGTGAAGCTTCACCCACTCAGATAGGTAGGATACGTGGCGAGAATGCCAGAAGGCCTAATGCCAAGAAGAATAAGAGGGACTAATAGGGGGTAATGGAAAAAGAGGTAGACTAAAGATACAATATGATGGCAGAACAATGTATGCTGAAAAACTACTGCACATAAAATACTAGCAAAGGGCTGCTGGAGATTGATCTGATTAGAAGCAAAGGTTCAAGGAAGTCAAAACTCACTAACGGGCTATAGCATCACAGGAAGAAGAAAATAGCTTGATTGGTTAGAAAAGTAATTTCAAAATATTGAGTAAAAATAATACTTTTAAAAATATATAAAAACGCATGTGGATTATGGATTACCCTATGATTTACAAATACCTTCTACTAATTGCTGCTTGAACATTCATTAAATTTACTTTTTAGGCGATAAACATTTAGTGAAAGTGTTAATGTCTGTATCAAATCCTCGTATGTCTCAACAATACAGTACTCGCGTACTACATTTCTTTAATAAACTATTTCAAGCAGCTGAAAAGAGTTCTACTGATCCAAGTTTGAATTATCTCTGTTCAAGTATGGGCAAATTGGCTGAAGTTGAAAGTGATAAGCTGCAAATGTGGTTAAGACAAATTATACTTGGTCCCAATGAAACTGAGCACTCACCAAGGTTTGACACTCCTCTACTAAAACCTAATTTATATTAAAACTATTTTTGCTTTTAGTGGTCCTGTTTTGAACCTTAAAAAACAATCAAGTAACTCTAGTTCAGATGGAAAAGAGCTATATGTGACTATGGGAACGAATGATGATAAAAAGTCGTTAGTACAGGAGAATAGTCAGCTTTTGCAGGCGTTGACCAGTTATATTGTGAAACAGGTTACTAAATTTGATTTATAGTATAGCAAAAGGAACCAAATCTATTTTGTTTGTAGACTAGTAATGTTGCTGAAGACGTTTCCATTACCATTTTAAAGGCGATAATTCCTTTGGGGAGTCATATTCTTGGACCTTCATTAGAGGGAGTAGGATTTACTGAACTTATGGATGTTATGACAATGTTAGCTGATGCAGGACTAGGCAGAGGGCACACTCATCTGTTTCCTGCTGTTGCTGAATGGGTAAATAATTTGTCAGGATGGATAATTATATATTAATTTTTTTTAATCATATATTATACTATAATAATGCAGCTTCTACAAGCTATGAAGGCCTAGGGCATGATATTTACATTTATCATTTTTTACATATTACTAGTTATAACATTGCATCCGTGTTTCCCCCATTTAAATCCATCTTCACCAATTTCTC
The DNA here is from genome assembly GCA_031761425.1 of Cosmopolites sordidus. NCBI lineage: Eukaryota > Metazoa > Arthropoda > Insecta > Coleoptera > Curculionidae > Cosmopolites > Cosmopolites sordidus. The sequence goes on from JARFXV010000916.1 coordinate 4,180, forward strand.
TGCAACACAGTCTGAACTATCCTTTCTGTTGGTTGCTATTTCTTTCCACTCATTTATCCTTGTCTTACACAAATCTTCCTGCGCTTCATCTATCCATCTTTTTCTTGGCCTGCCCTTCCTTTTTTCCTATTGGTCTCTGCGTAACATTAGATTCGTTATTTTCCCTCCACCCAATCTCTCCACATGTCCCAGTCATCTAACTCTGAGCTTTGTTATTTCTGCATCTGCATGTTATCATATTTGGACCCTTGTGCAGTTTTTCCAACTCTTTATTTGTTCTCCATCTCAATTTTTTCTCAGTTCTCTTTCCTGCACATACAGCTCACATAATAGCATTCTCCTCTCCAATCTTTTAAGATTTTCTTCCTCCGCTCGGTTTAGTGCCCAAGTTTTACAAACATAGGTTGTTGGGCGATTAAAATAGATTGTATTCTGATGGTATGTCAGATGGTTATGCTGGATGAAACAACACTTCCTAGCTAATCCATCAATAGTTTTAACCGCGTAATCAAAAACAGTCTGGCATTATTACAGTAGGCAATATCTATTACAATTATAGACTTTCTCAACAAAAATAAAAAAGCACAAATTAATTCCGTGTTAAAAAAGTAAATATTTCAGTATTCAAAAAATACGTTTTTTGTTTTGAAAATAGTTTTATTCGTTGCCCATAACACATGCAATTATACAATGTAAAGAATAGTTAGAAAAATGTTATCTTCTAGATTGAACTATGTGTAAAATACGTGCAAAATAAAGAAATCAGCGAGAAAATTGCCAACTCTCCTGATACATTGAAAAACAGCAACATGTTACAAGCTGCTTCTTGTATTTTGGATTATTTAAGCGATGTTATTTTATCCATCACCGAACAACCACCAAGGTAACTAAAACATCTTTGATCATTGTTTATATTGTACCTACAAATTGTAGATCTGTATCACCACAATGGGAACATGAGAGTCCCTTGGATCTTGAATTAGATTGGCAAGAAGAAGTCAATGATGACGATGATAGCGGGGAAGATTCCGACGAGGATTCTTTGTGTAACAAACTTTGCACTTTTACAGTCACTCAAAAAGAGTTCATGAATCAGCACTGGTGAATATGATCAAATAATTCGAAAGATAATTTATTCAGTGTTTTTTTTTCTCAGGTATCACTGTCATACGTGCAAAATGCTTGATGGCGTAGGAGTGTGTTCCATATGCGCTCGAGTCTGCCATAAAGGACATGACATCAGTTACGCAAAGTACGGTAACTTCTTCTGTGATTGCGGTGCTAAGGAAGATGGCTCTTGTCAAGCTTTAGTTAAAAGAAGTCCTACTTCAAATACTGACGGTGGTAGTAGCCAGAAAAAGGAAGATAATGGAGAACACGTATTACCCAGCTCATTAAGGTTCTAATTTATAAATTTTGTAGTTTTTAGTTGAAAAATAATTTTAAAATACAACAAACTGTTTTAGAAGAAGAACAAGTTCCCCAATACCTGCAGATAAAATTCTATTTGAGGAAAAACGTGGAGACCACGAAAAAAAGAAACTGAACGAATCGAAAGAATTTTTGCTTGAGAGTTTAAGTTCCAGTAATTTGACATCTTCACTTCTAGGTAAGTACAATCGATCTTGATTTTAGATGTATTTTTATCGTTGCGAATTTTTAGAGTTTTTACAATGTTTAATTCCCGCTATTGAGGCTACTTGTAATCAAAACAGCCCAGTAGGATGTCATGTTAGAGGTGTCAAAGCTTTAGAACAGTTATATAGCGCAGAAAAGAAATATATCCATACTGATCATCTGATGGTACCAACACTTGGTAATAATGTTCTTGTGATGCGTTAATAACGTCATATAAATATTCTTGATCATAGGTTCTCAGGAAGGTGCGTTTGAGAATGTCAGGATGTCTTATGCAGGTGACCAAGGTCAAACAATAAGACAACTATTTTCTGCCCATATTATACGTAGAGTTGCGATGTGTTGCATGACTACCACACAAGGGAAGAGACAGCATCTTGCAGTATCTCATGAAAAAGGAAAAATCACTGTGTTGCAACTATCAGCGTTGCTGAAGCAGGCTGATTCAGCTACTAGAAAACTGACCTTAACAAGGCTCAGTTCCGCACCAATACCTTTTACAGGTCAGTTACTAAAATATGTTAAAGTCACATCATCAAGTTGAGCATTTTAGTGCTTTCAATGACATCAAATCTGTGCAACGAAGACTTTTTGGCCGTTTGTGGTCTGAAAGATTGTCATGTTCTGACATTCAACTCAAATGGACAGGTAACCGATCATTTAGTGTTACATCCACAACTAGAAACTGGCAATTTCATTATCAAAGCCTTGTGGTTACCTGGCTCTCAAACTGATCTAGCTTTGGTTACCGCTGATTTTGTCAAGATTTTCGATCTTAGCAAAGATGCAGCTAATCCTCAGTATCATTTTCTGGTAATTTAAAATGTTCAATACTTATAGACAGGCATACTTATATTCATTGAAACATCTTATAGGTACCAAGTGGAAAAATTCGAGATTGTACATTTATGTATGAGGAGGGTATTTATCACATACTACTGATGTCATCTCCTGGACACATTTATACTGAACTTCTAAATGATGACAGCTCGACTAAATTTGGTAGTTTTTATGTGACCAATACTCTGGAAGTAAGGATTAGTGCTAATACGGTGGTTTTTCTTTATAATACTTTTTTTAAATTTAATTTACAGGTATTTCACTTGGATGTTACTGATCTAAATGGACAAATTGCTGGAGGCGGTGTCTCAATTTACTATTCTCACACCTTGATGTTGCTTTTTTATAGTTACGCTCAAGGAAAGAGCTTTATTTCACCCATTGTTCCAAAGAGCAATTGTCTGTCTTTAGGTATTTATCATATTTTACAAGTATACATGTCATTTAAAAAAGAACTTTGGTTCTGGAAATGATACTTTATAAAAAACATATAATAGCATTTGGGACGATTCATTATAATTATTTGTGTAGCGCAAGATGTAACGTTTGTGTCTTAACCGTTGTCAAAAAACTTCGATTAAATAACACCCTGCAAGGGATTAAAAGGAACCCTTCTTATTCCTGTGCAGGAGTTATTCAGCACCTCTTATATTTTCTTGCCTTCATGCCTTTCCCCTATTACTCTTTGTGTTACCCCTTATTTGTCCCTCCATGATTCTCCTTGGTATTCGACTTTCTAGCATTCTTACCATATGTCTGATAATATACAATATCCAGATATTTGTATAATTGCTTGAGTTAGAAATTGTACCTAATTCTCAATTTACTATTCTCACACAATTTCCTGTCAAATATCCAATATCATTCAATTATCATCATGTATACAAGTTTTTGATTGCTTTGATCGAAAATTCAGACTAAAAGATCAAAATGCCACAAGGGAATACCACTGGGATATTTTGGAGGTACCAATGCTTGTCAATTTTTGTCATGATCAAATATGTGATCGTTTTATTATTCTGTAAACGAAAAAAAAAATCCGGTCCACAACCGTAGTATTAAACAAAATTCCATTAGAGTATTAAAAAACGTTTTTAAGAGTAAATAAGCTATTTATAGAAATATTTCATATTTTCGTCTTGGAGCTGCAAAGTTTCTTCTCTTATTAGTAGAAACCGGATTATATGCATTACCATATTTAGCCAATAGGCAATTAAATTACGAATGTTAATTGTTGTTGTTAGTTTTTTATTTATTTGTGCAAAGTTTAATGCATACCATGTTTAATGTGTACCATTGCAAAAAAAAAGTGTCTGTGGATAGCTTCGTGGAAATGTTTTATATTGTCGAGTTTGCGAGAAAAATATATCGTGCACAAAAAAGTTTTAGACCAACATGTCAAGACGTCTTCATATCAAGGATTGCAAAAGAAAGGCTCACGACAACAACTTATAATAGCGGCAAGTAGCAGTGATTCCACTCCCAAAGGCAAACAAAAAAAACATTTTAGCATGGATTTATGTGAAGCATTGCTTTCAAGTAACATTCCTCTTCGCAAACTTACAAATCCTACCTTCAAAGATTTTCTGCGAAATATTGCTTCAATCAAAATATAACAGACGAATCAATATTGCGAAAAATTGCATACCAACAATTTCCCTACATGTTCTAGAAGAAATACGCAATGAGCTCAAGGATAGCATTATTAGGATTTCAATTGATAAAACTTCAGGCAGTTGCGGCTGTTACATTGTTAATTTAATTGTTGATGTATTAAAACTAAAGCCTTCTTCCTATTTGGTGGCCTGGAAAGAAAAAATATTTCCTGAAACTTCTGCAAATAAAAGAGTGTTTATATTTCTATTAGATCCTGCTGATCCCTATATGATCAAGGCAGCCAAAGCCCTCCCAAGTATTTTATTCAAATTTGATTCATGTGACGAACTTTGCTCACGAAGTACATCGGCTCGCTGAAGAAGTACTATAAGGTATTAAAGTGCCTTAAGAAAGTGTTTCTTAAGGCACCTGCTCACAATAAGGTCAAATGTACTTTTACCTTCTGAATCAGTGGTAACTCGATGGGGAAGGTGGATTGAAGCTGTACTGTTTTACAATGAACATTTCGAAGCTATCAAAGGTGTAGTAAACGATCTCGATAGTGCAGAGGCTATGGCAGTTTGTCAGTCCAAGGAAACATTTCACGACTCTAGTATAAAAAAAAGATAGACAGTCATGGGGTCTGCCGACAGAAATGAAAACTTTGGAAAAACTATTTTTTTTTTTAATTTTTAAATTAATTATTCTTTAAATGTATTTTTTTTTCACGTAGGATCAAAGATCTAAACAAAAATAGGAAATGGACATTTAGAAAAACTAATTATATTACAATTCTTTTTTGTAAAGTTCTAATGGCGAGATTAAATGATATAGTTTATAAATACTCATTTTGCAAAAAATAACAAAACACGTATTTTATTTCTGACATTTTAACTAATAAACAATAATTTTGAGAAATAAAATTTATTATAAAATTTTATATTTAATAAATTTTTAATTTTAAAATCCGCTGTAAGAATATCATCGAACAACTAAAAATCTGTTTTACCACGCTAGTAAGAAAACTCCTAAGCCACTAGGAGAAAAATAAATAATATCAAATTTTTCAACGCAAATATTGATACCAATGTTGGAAATATTCGAAAATAAATGCTTTTGTTTTTGTTATTCATTTTTCTACATAAAAATATTCACTTTTGTACTACACAGGGATTCTACAATTAAAATAATGATTATCTAAAACACAATTTAATTTAAAACAAAATTGGCGTCGCCAGTCTGGCGTAACAGGTCACTAGCATGTCGGTGACGCGAACCCATAAGTTTTGCCTCTACCGAAAATCGCTTAACGCGGCTAAAGAAGTTTTCACTTCAAGAACAAAGCTGTGATTAGCACTCGTTTTTCCCACATACTTGTGAGTATTAAAAAGCTGGAAACTCAAGATTTCAGCTTATTAATTTTATGATGATTTTGAAATTTAATGTGTTGCATAGTTTTGACACTTTTCATGCATATTTTAAGAAATTTTCAAGCCTTTATGTTGCATATAAACTGGTCTCTACTTATTAGATATCTTGCATATGTAAACTCAATGAGATTTACCACTAAACACAGAATCACTTTTTTAAACTTCTCGACGCACGTTTCGCTAACCATTTCAGCATCATCAGGAGATACTTTCTAATTCTAAAACTAAACTATGTTCCATTTATATGATAACCCTACCTAATGAAGCGTGTAAAAATCATGAACCGTGAAGTTTACTGAGGCTTACATTAATAATTGAAAAAGCTGACTGAACAGGATAGGTCCTTCCCAGTTCATGGTTTTCTTACATTTTTGTATTTGAATGCTTTCATATGCATCCAAAGCCCTATTGTTATTTACACTTTTAACCAGTCTTAAATTACTAATATCTATATTGTGGTCATGTACTATTGCATGTTGGGCAACACAAGATTTTTCATTTCTCCCATATCTAATGTGGGCAATGTGTTCTTTATATTACGTTAATATGGATCTTTTTGTTTGCCCAATATACCTTCGATCGCAATCTTGACAACTAATTTCGTAAATCCCCGACTTTTCATGTTGATCTACTTTATCCTTTGGATTACCCAGGATTAATTTATTATACGGTTTGTACACAACCTTGATGTCCACTTTTTTCAAAATTTTGTCTAGCCCTCCTGTTAATTGGACATCAAACGGTATCACCATGAATTTATTTTTGTTCTGATCCTTTAGAAAAGTCGAAGATTCTTTCAACAATTTTCTAAACTTCTTCTCTAATTGTTTTATCTATCTTTGTTTAAAGGAAAATTGATTACTATATTTACTTCTTTCAATAATTTTCTAAACTTATGTTTTCTAATTAATTTGTCTACAATGTTCTTATTATCTTGTGTATGTGTTATTTGACATATTTTAAATTCATAGTATTCCCAATAAATCTTCCCACAACTGCTCCAACGAACGGCTCTAATTCAAAAAGTAACAGCACTAGAAGTCCAACACCTCAACCATTATGCCAATGGACAGAGATCCCAAATCATCCAGGATTGATATGCTGTGCAATGCAGTCCAGTAACCAACCAGTAGTGCTTATGCTGAAACCTGATTCTATATTAATTCAAGAAATAAAGGTATTTAATAATGCCTTTGTCCATTTTCAGGTAATGAGGTAATTTTTAGGTTGTGCCTGCAAAATCGAAAATAATGGATATGGTAGCAATAAGGCATAATTCAGGTAGCGAATTGAGAACTACATTGATATTATTGTGTGAAGATGGAAGCTTGAAGATGTTTATTGCGAATATGGAACAAACTGGTTTTTGGATGTCGAACAGTATTCAACCTACTGTTCCAATAGGTAAAAAATATTGTTGTGAGTGTTTTCATAAACAATAACAACAGGTTTAATATTTAAAATAATTTTCATTGTCTTCGGTCTTCGTGAAAGAAACTTTCCATGATCAAATTCCCGACCGAAATAAGTGGTATTTGAACAGAGCAAGGTCTGTTGAATATATCGTGTGATTAAAATTTTCCCAGTCTGCTGCTGTATAAATGACTTACCTGCTTCTGTAGCATGTATCAGACTTCTTTAACTTCAAGTTCTTGACAGCCTGGTCAGCCATTTCTCACCAAATACTCAGCAATATTTTGTTGCACAGAAATTGGACTTTTCTATGGCTTACATGCGAATACCAAAGGTTGAAAATTCTGTACTACCAGAGGATTTTAGGCCAATTAATCTACAAGGTGCGTCGCACGGAAAACAGGATATTTTGAAAATAGCTATTTCTAGTAGCACCATCTTTTAGCGGTGGTAAGCGTTGGAAAAGTGCATCCTTCACTGACGTTCTGACAATATTTCATGATATTCGGATCATTAGAAGCTAAGTATCGTGTCTTAAAGTGTAAGTGTGTTTATATCCTTGGTCGAAAAATGAAAATCGAAGAAGAGCGAATATTAAGTTTTGTGTTAAAGTTGGTAAAACATTGACCGAAACGTTTATTAATGAAACAAGTGTATGGTGAGGATTGATTATCCCGTGGCAGAGTCCACAAGTGGTTTAAACCATTCAAAGAAGGTCGTGAGGACATCAAGTACGACGAACCAAAAAATTTCGTGGTTACTCAAAGTAATATTGAAATTATACGTAAATTTATAAAAAATCAGCCAAAACCTTCGTTGCGATATATGGAAATGGAATTGAACATGCCCAAAGATTCAACTCATCACATTTTGACCGGTCATTTGTGACTTCGAACGCTTTGTTCAACACAATTTGATTGACAATCAAAAATTGCTTGAATCTAATATTGCAAAGACTTCCAAAAAGGACGAAAAGTTCAGGTACAGCGTTGTTACTGCTGATAATCCGTGGTGTTTTCAATATAATCCAGAAAACAAGTGTTAAAGGGCCGATTGAAAGCACTGTTGTCGCGTATTCATCGTGTGCAGCCACAATACCGTCAGCAAGGCAACGGGCGCTTGTACGATAATGCGTCGTCTCATCGCTCACAATTAAACCTTTGGGAACTGAAGTATAATCCGATATTTATAAACAAAGGAGAAATTACCCTAGTAACAGCATTTTTATTTTATTTAAAATAGAAAACGGATGGTTTTGTGAGGTTATGTTGCTTACGTGCCGCCTGTGCATATTCTATTTTAAGAACTTTATTGTAGACACAAAACCACAAAAGGACGAGAAATAATTAAAAAGGCCTTATAAAGCACGAACTATGAACTAAACTGGAAGAAACCACCAAAATCGAAATCACTTTTTAGAACCTCTACGCGTTTCGCTATTTTAGCATCACGAGAAGATGATTCAATCTAATAAAATTTCTTTGTGTAGTTTAGTTTAGAATTTATATTTTAGTGTTTCACAGTGAAGGTTCAAATAGAAGAATTGATGAACTATAAAGACAATGAATTAATTTAAGCACAATATGATATATTTTCTAAAATTAATTTCCTTTTAACTTTGGACTAAACAATGAGTCAGTCCAAAAAGTATTACATTTTTTATTAATTAATTTGTGATCAAAAGAAGTTTTGTATTTACAAATCCTTATTTAGATATTTATCTAACAATACTTAAAAACTGTTTGAATGTAGGTACTTCTCTAAAACCAAAGAAGAAAAAGCCAATAAAATCGGGCAAAACTTCCAGTGCTCCTGTCTTTCCAGTGGACTTTTTTGAGTATTGTACTGCAATGAATGATGTTGAATTTGGTGGTAATGACTTATTACAAATATACAATGCTTCTCAACTAAAACACAGGTATCAAGACCATTTTTTTTACTTACATAAAACTACATTTCCCTCTTTTTAGATTAAACACAACTGGTCTGTATGTAGTATGCAATAAAGCACAATTCCAGATAGAAGTTACAAATAATGATCCCAACATGGTGATATGTGGAATTAGAGTATTAGTGGGAACTCAGGATCCACAAAAAGCCCCATCTTATGTGGAAGTAAGAATTAATATTTTTTCAAATGTATATTTGCTAGTTCATGCCTATGTATTTAAGGTTTTTGGAAGAGTGATTTCATTTGCTGTCACCAGAAGTCGATGGTATGATGTTCCTTTTTCCAGAGAAGAAAGTTTGCAAGCTGATAAGAAGTTAACTATAGTTTTTGGGCCTTGTCAAGATCCCGAATTGATGACGATGGTGGATAGTATAAAAGTCTATGGCAAAACTAAGGATTTGTTTGGATGGCCAGAAGATAGCGATGAGAATGCTGCTACCACTGCAGGAACTACTGGTAGTAGTTCTAATAATAATCAAGGTGCTGCTGCAAATAACGAGGTAAGGGTGTGATAATTATGTGAAAAAGGATAAACCAATTAAGCGTATTTTCGATTAGGATCATCAATGTGGCTCTCCTCAACAACTTTCCAAGTTAGAACGTTTGGCAATGGATGTTTTCAAAAGTTTAGATGCTTCATTGTATATTTATTCATCTGAAGAGAAGTTTGCTAAACTTAAAGCACCTGCATTACAAATAGGTACATTTTGAAAACACCAATCATCTTTTTTTTTAGTTGAAATATATTCTTCCAGCTACTCAACTATTAACACTTCCTACACCACCATCTATACAAGTTCATTCTAAAGCCCTGATGTTAACGTTGCATCCAACCAAACAACAATATCACAATTATAAGGATCAAGCTCTTTTAGAACATGTTCTGAGTGACTTAACAGCGATGACTGACAGAAACGGTAAAAATATTACATCGAATATTTAAACCATAAAGATTATCTTAATTTTATTTATGTACAGAATCTGTAGATTTGGATGCAGAGAGTTTTTACCGTCTAGTACTGATAGTTAAGGGTATTGCTGTATCAAGACCTCAGAACTTGGTAAAGTTTGCCGATAGTCATGCAACTATTCAAGAAGTAGCTGTGGTAGATCCTCTTGAATCAGTTGAAAATGTTAAAGAATCAACCAAAGAACCTCCCAACAAAGAAACAAAGAAAAATAATCATTTACTGATACAATTAATGGATGTTTTGTGGATGCTTCACAAGCTGAATCCAGAAATACCTGCTTTGGCACCAGTTGTTGTACCAGGCCTGAAGTATGGTGTTTACTGAAGTGATACATCATCATTAAATGTTCATTATTTTGCAGGTATACTGAACAAGTCATCTACTCTCTAGTTGAAATAATACATGCTTTCCACAGCTCAGAAAATTACAGTAACATTACCATAACTCTGTATTTACAACTGTTGCTCTGTAGTGATCCTGTTATCGCTTTCAGTTCTAAGCAAGCCTTGTGTAAAGTAAGTAACATCAAGCGATTTATAGAAAACTTTTACCTGTTTACCTTTATCTTCTTATGATTGCTGTACTTATTCAGGCATTATACTTGGCTGTAAATCACAAAACTGCCACTTTATATAGTGCAACTTTTATTTGGGGGGAGTGTTTTAGATCTTCACTATTCATTCACTATTATTTAAGCACCGTCTTGAATGCCTTTGGTTATTGTTCAATTCATTTTTTTTATCGCACATCATGACACAAAGATTTTACTTAAAAAATATTTACTTCCAGATTTTTTATGTCCCCAGGTTCTGAAGCCGCGTGTAAAACGTCGACGAGTTTACATACCATCCCCGACGCATTGCGAGAGTCCTCAACCACTGAAATCCACTTCTTCTGATCAAACCCAACCCTCAACCTCATCTGCAACTAATCAAAACGAAACAGCAAGTCAACAAATCGCCGCTCCGTCGGGACAGTTTGATGTTGACATGGTGGAAGCAATAGGATTGTTGGAACAAGGTGGCCATCAAGGAGGGGGAGGAATCAATCCCTTAGAAGCCTTATTAGGTGGTGGTGTAGGATTCCCTCCCCTACTGGATATTCCTGCTGATGCGGATGATGAAACAATTGTGGAATTGGCAATAGCCCTTAGTTTACAAGTACTTAAAATAATTTGATGAGACGTCTTGCCTTATTGGTATTCTTATAGGATCATGAAATGGGCGGTGACTCCGGCGCCGATCAAAATCAAATGTTGCAAAATCTTCAAGCTCAGCTCAGAGGTGCTGCTCAAGGTCAAGTTGCAGCCGTGGCAGCTGCTCAGGCCCAACAAGAAGCGGCAAACTTTAGTGATACTACAGCATCAGCCGCTGGTTCTGATGATGAAGGTGTGTATATCTAAACAGAATATTGTTTATTTAATAATATGCACATCGCGATGTTGAGGCGTTACTAGGTGGTACGATGGCCGGGCGAGAATTCAAATCTCACTTATAGTATGACTGTTTGCTTATTTTAAGTACCAATGTGCCTATAAGCTGGACAGTAGGTAGGCTTTTCTAGAGGCTCTAGCATAATCAAGCACAAATCAATCCTCGCTTAGATATTTGAACTGCCGCCATTTGGCGCAACATTAATTTAGTAAATCGTTTTAATAATTGATACTGTGACTTTAGGATCCACTGCAGCCACTGATGGGTCGACGTTGCGCACTTCTCCAGCAGAGCAGGGTGGCAGTGCAGGTTCAGAAAGTGGTGGCAGTGGTGTGGATAGTATCACAGGTAATGGTTATGTTATATTATTTATAATATTAATATTTTAAATAATTTTTTTAGGCGAACACAATGTATCTGGCAGATCGTCAGCATACGGCGATGATGGAACTGCAATTAGAACTACTGAAAGTAGTTCTGGTATTCCATCAGCTCAAGGTAATTATAGCGTTTATATTTAAATGGGTAGGTTATTTTGTGTTGATATTTTTTTGTAGTTGCTTCGGGAGTCCCCCAAAGACCTTCACAAGGCAGCGATACATTAGCCCAAGTTCAAGAAGATTTGGAATGTGAGAGCGAGAACAGTAGCAAATTACATAGCCTTAGGTTGCAATTGCTAGAGAAACTTATTGAATATCTACCAAGACTTAAAAATGCCGATGGTGTTAGAACTATACCTTTATTACAGGTACAATGTTACTTTATATGATAAATTGATTAATTATATTTATTTACACTTTCTTCAGGTTATATCGCAACTTACCGCTGATTTAGATGGTACCTGTGAAAGAGATAGAGCATGCTTAAATTCATTACTTTACACAATAACTGAAGAATTGCAATTCAAGGGAGAAAATATTCAGAGTATTTGTACCCGAAATAAAACTGGAGAAGTTCATTTGTTGCTTTTAAAGTTGATTTGTAAGTTTTTTGAAAGGTGATCACTAAGTTATCGTGTTTTTTAAGTAAGTTAAGTAAGTTTTGCAGTTAATTAAAGAAAATTAATGAATGTTCTAAGTAAAGATTCTTTGATTTCGTTGTTAAAGCTATTAATATGCATGTTGTATAATCCCATACTGGGGTCAGTGCTTTGTCGAGTTTCGACTTCGTTCGAATTATCCGCGATTATTGAGGATCCGTCTATGCAAGAAGTGTACAATGAACAAAAAAGTAAAGTTATGTTTAAAGTTGTTCTAATGGCATAAGGTCTGAATATTTCTATAAGTTTAATTAGTTCGACTTCTTGGAACTTTTCATTATCTGGCAGTATCTTATTTGGATTTGCCCTGCTGTAGAAGAACCCACTTACTGTACCGCTGTAACTGTACTGTACTGTGTACTGTACAGTAATACCAGGTATTTATACAGTGTCCAGTGCAGTGCTGCTCCCTATATATAACCTGGTTGCATATGATACTCTGGTTCTCGTCGATGCCTTATTTAAAATTAGTTCAAAGTAGATTACGCCAAGAAAATTCTGTTAGCAACATCCTCTTTACAACATCATCGTAAGTCACAATTCGAAGATTGAATCATTTGCTTGGTAGATTTTTCCGGCATTTTGGGTCAACAATATATCTCATCAAAGATGATCCCATCAAATGTTATACCCTGACAAAATCAACCAAGACGTGACAGATTTCTAGAATGGATCTTTCCGCCCTTGAAATTTTTAAACTAATGGATTATTTTAAAAGTTCCCATCGCTTTTATAATTCGTTTGTTTTCACTTAATTTTTATTTTGTTTGGCCAAGTGCATTCGAAAACCCTTTTCTTACTCTACAAAACTATTGGCATCATTTTTCGGAACAACTTAATTACAATTAATTTGTAGGTTTTTAAAAGAGAAATTCCAAGCGGTAAAAACTTCTTTTAACACACTTGCTATATTTCGCCCTTCGTCGTGGTCAAAAAGCTACAGAAGTTCTAGAGATTTGCGCCAGATATGGAGAAGATGTTATAGACAATCGGACTGCTCGAGATTGGTTTGAGAAGTTGGAAATTTTTTTTTTTTGTTTGCGATTGGTTGGAAATGTTGGACAAGAACAAGACGGTCGACCCGCGATTTCTGGCGAAACGTCATCAGTACATTGGCCGAGAGGAACAATAAGGGAGGATACATGACTGATTAATTTAATGTTAATACTTGCTACTTTTTTCGATAGAATATTTTAATAAAAAACAGGCGGGAACTTATGGAACAACCCAATACTTTTAATCCCATACGATTGAGAAACACAATTTGAGATTGCTTTTTCTCCTTCCACTTTGTATATTTTTCTAGCAGTTCACTGGAAAAGCACTGGATGTTCCATATTTGTTTTAATTAAAAAAAAAACATACATAATTCTCACATACAGTGAGAATATGATATATTGAGTTGATGCAAAAATTTGCCCCGTTTTTACGAAGACTTTATGCACGCGTAAAATTTTGATGTCGTTTAATAGCAGGAATTTCATCGAGTACTGCGAATAAATTGTATTATTTGGGCGTTTTTTTTAAATGAAAAGTTGCAAGTGGGCTTGTGGAGAATATTAAAAATATTCAAAAACAAGGAAAACGCGGAGCACCGAAAATATTCCTTGTTTCTGTATAGTGTTTTTTAAATTTTGTTAAGCATTAAAAATTGCACAAAATAAGGAGCATTTTCGATATATTCTGCAATCATTTTTTATTTCCAAAAAGGCAAGAATGCTTTACAGGAGAGATGTGATATATACGGTAATACGGTGAGGGTGCCGTTGACGATTTCACGTTCAAAATTTCGTGAAAACAATTGTAATTTTAGCGATGTACCACGTTCTTAACTCGATAGAGCGGATAAAGTCATGGAACCAAATAGGCAACAGTGTCAAGGTGATTACGTCAACTTGGAATGGTTAGCAAGGCTGATGTATAGGTGCCGCATGAGTTGACGGATGAAAATTGGATATACAGAATTTCTGCTTGCGATTCTCTATTGAAGCACAACGAAATCGTTGTATTTTTAAATCGGATGGTTACTGAATGTATTGTGTAATAATGTTAAACAAAAAAAATCATAGTGTAAGTGCAGAGATGGTCCTTCAACCAGCACAAAAGCCAGTTTACATCCCTTTGCATTAAATGGGATTGGAAGGGAATCATTTTGAGCTGTTACTTCAAAATCAGAAATTCGGAGAAATACTGTTCAAAACTACGAGGATTAAAGCGAGCAATCGACCAGAACCGCCCTTTAGAATTAGCCAAAAGAAGTGGCACTATATTTAATAGAGACAATGCTAGACCCCACATGTCTTTGGCCGCCTGACACAAATTTTTACAACTTGATTGGGATATTTTATTCCACCCACTGTATTTTCCTGATTTTGCTCCCGCCCTTTAATATTTATTTAGATCCCTGTTTAGTCAGAAACCTCAAGGCTTCTATGAGCGCGGGATTGTGCAGCTACCGGAGAGATGGAGAAAGGTCATCGAACAGAACAATACATACTATATTAATTAAATGTAATTTTAGTAAATAAAATTTTTCTCCAAAGTCTCTTAGAAAAATGTAACAAACTTTTCTCATATTTTTTCCTTATTTGGGTTTTTCGTCATTATCTAAAACTCAAAAAATATCAAAAATATCTGTTCTTATGTAAATAAAGAATCACTGAGAAATTTGTCTCCGTTTGGTTTTTTGTTTTTTACCCTTTATTTACATAATAACAGATATTTTTGATATTTTTTGAGTTTTAGATCGTGACAAAAAAACTCAAATAAAGAAAAAAATATATGAACACGCCACAATCATTCAGACATTACTTAAACTTTTCTCAACCTCAATATAACAAATAAGTTCAATTACTTAAATAACTTATCATACGAAAAACTTATGAATCACATTAATAATAATCCGGTTTATCCTCACAGAAAATATATTTTCAGCAAACTTACTGCAAAGAAACAAATCTACTTCAACTTCCAAATCAGGTAGTACCTCCGATAATTCCAATTATGTTGCAAGAACTTCAGCAAATTATCTTCATAAAGTAGGAATCATAACTTATTGCCTTAAAATATCCCAAATTCTTCTTAATGATTATTGGAAGAATCAAACCGAAGAAGAAAACACTACAGGTAAATAAACAAATATATTTTATTAATTGATTATTTTATATGGTGGCTTCTACAGGTTCGTCAAATGGTAATTTGTTGAAACCACATTTAAATTACCCTCTACCTGACATGACTCCATTCTTCTTGAAAAATCACTTGAAAGACAACTCAACTGATGTGTTTGCAAACTATCCTCATCTCATCACTGAAATTATGTTAAGATTGCCTTATCAAGTACAACGTCTTTCTGAAACAACTGAAAGTGTTAGTGCAGTTTTTGACAGCCAGTGGTATAAGTATATTATCTGAATTATTGGTTTCTATTCATTTCTTCCAAATGTTGTTTATTTCAGGTATTTGTGTGAATATATGATGACATCCTTACCTCCTGCATCTAGAAGAAATGCACGAAAGTTGTTGCTGTATATCTGTGGAAATAAGGAAAAATATAGACAATTAAGGGATATGCATGCTCTTAGCACGCACACAAAAGGTGTAAAACAATGTTGTGTAAAAGGAGGTTATCAATCAAACACTGATCTTCAGCATGCATTGAGCCTTCCTTATGATAGTCTAGTAGAACTGGTTGAACATTTAAAAGCATGTTTAGATATTGCTCTATTTAGAACTGGAAATTGGCAGAAGTTCTGTTTGCATACCGACGATATCTTGCCATTCTTGTTGAGAGTTAGCTTCCTGTTGGACGATGGTGTGGCCCCTACAATCTTACAACTGCTTACAAGCGCCTTAGTGATTAATTCAAACCAACAAACCAAAAAAAGCGAAAGTAGTAGCAAGGTTTCTTGATTATATAAAATCACATAAAAAGTAGGTCTATAAGATTATTCGTTTTAGGCAAGTCGAAAGGATCGTGAAAAGTCTGACGACTCTGCCGTTGAAGCTTTATTTGAAGAATCAAATTGTGCTGCTTTAGTAGAACAAATCAACAAACAAGTATCGAGAGAAGTTCTTGCTAGGTTTATCAAAACATTTACTCTAGAAAACAATACCACTACAGTTCGTTGGCAAGCACACGGTTTAATTTTAGCTATTTATAAAAATTCAAAGCCTAAAGAGCAAGAAACTTTGCTTGAATTGTTATGGCAGCTTTGGCCATTGCTACCTGCTTATGGCAAGAAAGCAGCCCAATTTATTGATTTACTTGGTAAGATTAACCAAAAAATGCTTCTATATATTTAATGGGCTTGCCGGAAAGTTCGTAGAGATTTTCCATTAGTCGCTCTTTTAACGCTTGTAAACAAAAATCTGTGTTGGATTAGTAATGTTTATTTTCATAATGCTGAGCTGCTTAAAGTTGATTAAAGTGGAAATGTCGGTTAATAACTTACGTTTACGTCACATTTTTTTTAAATTTCATAAATGGCAATAACGCTATCTAAAAAAAAAACAAGCTTGGTACCATTTATGGGGTGGTTTGGTTGGTTCAGGAGCAAAGATTTTGACCTGGAAGACCAGCATTATTCTGGTCGTCCTTCAGGCACTGATATTGAGGATATAAAGCTCATATTAGCTGAAGATCCACACAGCACGGTCCGCGGGATAGCAGGTAAGTTAAATATTGGCAAATCGACAGTTTTTGACCAGTTGAAAAAAATCAGTATGTCTGCCCAATAAAATGTGTGGGGTCCTTCCACAAATGTATTAAGCGCTATCTGCTGGACATAATCAGGTAATCCTATCCACCTTACTCACCAGAGATCGCATTCTCAGATTACTATTTATTACGCTCCATCCAAAATTGTTTATATGAGAAATCTATTAAAATAGAAAAAAAGGTGAAAACTACCTGTTAATTTACATAAACTATTTCGTTTCTCTTTCTCTACAAACTTTCCGTACAAGACGGAATATTATTTTCACATAATTTTCTGTCTATATTATTTAATCATGTAATTGTAGGATATTTTTCACTAAAATATACAGAAAAAAAGGAAGGTGAACAGAAAATCGACGAATATGTACAAAAAGCCGTTTCCGTGCTTCGCATGCAAAACGAGATGCTCGCTCACCATCCCAACGCCAATTTGTACGCGCACATGTCTCAGTTTGTCGAATTAGATGGATATTATCTAGAATCAGAACCGTGTTTGGTCTGCAACAACCCAGAAGTTCCATTTAGCACTATAAAGTTATCTTCAATTAAAGTTGATTCTAAGTACACGACCACAACCCAAATTGTGAAGCTTTTGAGTAGTCATATAATCAGTAAGATTACAGTGAGAATAGGTGACCTAAAGAAGACAAAGATGGTGCGAACCATCAATATTTACTATAACAACAGATCAGTACAAGCTGTAGTGGAAATAAAAAATAAACCTGCTCTTTGGCACAAGGCCAAGAAAGTTACATTGCAATCTGGACAAACGGAAGTTAAAATTGAGTTTCCCTTGCCTATTGTTGCCTGCAATTTGATGATTGAATATGCAGATTTTTATGAAAACATACAGGTATGCTCTTTATTGTAATGGTGTTTTTAGTGGTCAACATTGTCATTGGAATAAATTAATTATCTAAAAAGATAACTAATATATTTATTATATTATAGGCAAGCAGTGAAACTCTTCAATGTCCAAGGTGCAGTGCATCTGTTCCTGCCAATCCAGGAGTTTGTGCTAATTGCGGTGAAAATGTTTTCCAGTGTCACAAGTGCAGAGCTATCAATTACGATGAAAAAGATCCATTTTTATGTCACGCCTGTGGTTTTTGCAAATATGCCAAGTTTGATTTTTCATTACAAGCGAAACCCTGTTGTGCTGTCGAGCCCATTGAGGTAAATGTATTGTTTTTCCGTGTAATTATCTTAATAAAATTTAAGCAACTTTAGAGTGACGAAGACCGAAAAAAGACAGTGTCCAGTATTAATTCATTGCTCGAAAAAGCAGACAGAATCTATAAACAACTAATTGCGAATAAACCTACATTGGAATCGTTAGTTTTGAGGATAACTGAACATAGAAGCGATAAGAAGTCGGATGAACAACCATCGACCAGCAATAATAATACTCAAAATTCCGTCAGTGCTGTTCAGATGGCTCAAGTTAAAGTAAACAAAACCATCCAGATGTTGGCTCAACAATATTGCACGGAATGTAAAACATCATTTGAAGAACTCAGCAAAATTATTCAGAAGGTTTTAAAAAATTAATTATTATATTTATTTTGAAAAATAAATATTTTTTTTTAGGTTCTTGCATCTAGGAAAGAATTAGTCACATATGAGAGGAAACACCACGACACTGATCTATCAGAAAGCGTATCAGTGTTTAATGATCTACAGGTAAATATATACATTTTAAAGAGTTTTTTCCGAATAGTATATAATGTATTTTGAATTTTTAGATTGCTTCTAAAGCACCATGCGTAACTAACAAATGTTATGGATGTGCGACAGCAGCAACTGAACATTGCTTAACACTTTTAAGAGCTTTAGCTTTGAATAAAACAACACGCCAAACTCTTTGTTCATATGGACTAGTACAGGTAAAAATTTACTAAATTATAAAAAAAATATTGTTTACCAGATTAAAAATTTAGGAATTGGTGTGGAACAACCTTAGAAAAGGCAATGTCGGCAACCAAGAAGATGTACGTCTGCTGCTTTGTACCTTAACCAGAGATAATCCAGAAGCGACAGAAGATTTGTGTAACTTGTTAATGAAAAGGATAACAAACTGTCTCAATGGCAATCTTAATAGCACTGATTTAGGTAAATAAGTATGTCATATGATTATTTTCTTGCTGGCGTTGTTATCGTTGCGGAGATCTAAGGAACGAAATCCAAAATGATTGAGCTTTAGATTGGTGTGAAATAGTGAAAGTTCTCTTGCAGAAGAACTTTTTTTGTGTATTTTTTCTTTGTTTATTAAAATCATAAATCATTAAAATGTTCGCTAGGATGAGTTGAATCACTTACATGGATTCGCGTTTACTTATAAGGGGCTTGAATAAGTTCTCGCTTTTTCCCGACAGATGCTGTTATCTTAGCCTTTTTGCATCGGGCAATACTACAGCTTCAATCGTGAAGCTCCACCATTAGGCTTCATATGACAGTATATGTTATTCCGCCGAAGTGTAAACGGCATATTTTTTCATAGCGTTAAATATGTCAAATTTTGTGCCAAAAGAAGAGTATTTGCGGGGAATTTTAATGCATTACTTTTTCAAAAAAAATCTACAGCTGAAGCACATGGAGTTCTTGTGGAGACTTACGGCGACCATACTCTGCCGGAAACAACGTGCAGATATTGGTTTAGACGTTTTAAAAATAATGTTTTTGACGTTGAAGATAAAGAACGCTCTGGCGCATCGAAAAAGTTTAAAGACGAAGAATTGGAAGCATTACTTGATGAAGATCCATGTCAGATGCAACGTGAACTTGCAGAGTAATTAGGAGTTGATCGCACAACAGTTTACAAACGTTTAAAAGCATTAGGAATGATTCAAAAGCAAGGAAATTGGGTGACTTATGAATTGAAGCCGAGAGACGTCGAACGGCGTTTTTTTCTCGTGTGAACAGCTGCTCCAACGGCAGAAAAGAAAAGATATTTTGCATTGTATAGTAACTGGTGATGAAAAGTGGATACACTACGATAACCCGAAGCGTAGAAAATCGTGGGGTTAGCTCGGCAATTAAAATCCATAGTTCCAAACTCATGCTCTATATTTTGTGGAATCAGCTGAATGTAGTGTATTACGAAGTCCTCAAATCCAACGAAACCATTATGGGACATCGCTATCGACTATATTTGATTCGTTTTAACTGAGCATTGAAGGAAAAACGGCCGCAACACGAGGAGAGACACGACAAAGTAATTTTGCAGCATAACAAAGCTCGGCCACATGTTGCAAAACATGCTTGGAAACACTCAAACGGGAATTCCTACCCCATCCACGGTATTCACCGGACATTGCTCCTTCCGATTACCACTTGTTCCGACTTGGGACGACTCATGACACTTCTATTCTTATTAAAATGCCAAAAAATTGATCAATTCGTGGATAACCGTTCTTTCGATATGGTATTCGTATGCTGCCAGAAGATGGGAGAAAGTAGTGGCTTGCGATGGACAATATTTTCAATTACATGTTCTTTACTAATTTTTTTAATTAAGTATTCATTTTCACGAAAAAAAAATAACGAAAACTTATTCAAGTCCCTTATAAATCACAGGTTTTGATTGTCAGAACTCTGCATTCTATACATTTCTTATAAGAACTTGCATTTATTGAAAAAGCAGTTGAAGCGATGAAAGCAATTCATTATATGGATTTTACAGCTTTCGACGTGTCTTACCCCAGTTGTTAACTGGATTTTTTCTTAAATTTCGCAGCACTTTATCTGTTAACCGTGCTTGATTGTAGAATGTCGAGTTCAGCAGATAATCTGCAAGTACTGATTTATGAATTGGCTTTGCAAGGTTTCAGAATCCGTGGCTGATCTCCGAGGCTGATCGGTTAGTTTCTATAATGTGCGCAAAAGCATAAAAGAAAAAATCATTAAAAAACTGCAAAGTGCAAGTTAAGAGCAACGACATTATACGTAACATAAATAATTAAATGACTGAAATATCTTAAAATATTTGATATGCAAATAAATAACTTATGAGGTGTGTAAATAAAGTAAAAAATAATGCGACTGATTTTTTTACTTAATTGAAATTACAATTTACTTTTAAATTGAAATTTCAAAATAGATGCCTTGGGAAGCCACACAGTGCTGGAACTCAGGTACTGGACCCGCATTCAACTGGTCGGTTACGACATTTTTAATGTTGCCCAATTTACCAAAATGGTTTCCTTTGAGGTGAATTTTCAATGGTGTGAAAAGGAAAGTGTCACAAGAACTCAAGTGTGGTGAATAATGGGGCCGCGGAACCACAATAATGTTTTTACATGCTAAAAACTAGTTAACTGAAGTTATTGTGTGGTAAAGCGCATTGTACTCTTGATGTTCGGTCTCACACGAATGACCCTTTTTTAAGAACCTCAGTGAGAATGCTAGTTTACCGTTTGGCCTAGAGGGACAAATTCATTACAAAAAAACAAATCGAAATGCTTTTAATAAAATTGAGAATTAAAAAAAAAATAGATAAAGTTTTCGTCGTGTGGTTGCCAAGTCTGAAAGAAAATTTCATAGCCCACCATGGCTCGAAACTATTGTCACTCATTTTCAGAGCATACTAGAAAAATCCAAGAAAATTGTTGCAGACCACCAAGACGACCAAAAAAATTGTTACAAGACTCTAGGTAGTTCAAATTCGCACTGAAAAAGGTGTTGTTAGAGAAAATCAGTCTTGCAAGATCGAACGCTACGCCATCAATCTCATTATTTAATTTACACACCTTGTAGAGCGATGCACCCATATGACAATAATTTTAATAAAACCCGATACGAGGGTTGCTATTTATGTATCTGGAATTGGCAACAATGGTGTTGCTAAGCGCCATCTGACATATGCATTGTAAAGTTTGACATTGTTGACTGTATATGTACTCAGAACGTTTTGTCATACGGACGCTATTTGTGTTGATTAATGAGTTGAAAATTTCATCTCAGTCAAAAAATTGAGTTTACTCATGAAAATTTTGTATGATGATTTACAACTTTCGAAGTAGATTATCACAACAACAGTGCATCAATCAACTCACTTCGACTCTTGG
The DNA here is from genome assembly GCA_031761425.1 of Cosmopolites sordidus. NCBI lineage: Eukaryota > Metazoa > Arthropoda > Insecta > Coleoptera > Curculionidae > Cosmopolites > Cosmopolites sordidus. Next base: position 26,277 of record JARFXV010000916.1, read on the forward strand.
TTATGAAACACTATCTAAAACCACTGTATATCACTGGTTTAGTGAATTCAATCGTAGCTGTCGTTCTCTTTCGACAATTTTCGTCGACGAATTTAAAGAAGATCGTAAAAAATCGGTTGTTTTGTCAGAAAACATTGATACTGTGCGAGAACTGATAAATCAAGATTGTTATGTGATATACCGTGAGATTGAGACATCTCTGGGCATTAGTATGACTAGGATACACAAGATGTTACATAAACATTTAGCCTTGAAAAAGATTTGTGTGCGTTGATGTTTGGTGGTTGATGCATTCAAAATGCATGTTTTGCAGATACCTCAATTCTATATCGATCATCGCGGAGAATATTTTGAAAAACAATAAAACCATTTTCAATGATAAATATTTGTTTTATTTATTATTCCAGATACATAAATAGCAACCCTCGTATTACTCATTTGAAATGTATGAAGACATTCAAAAAGGACAAATTTTTTTATAGTTAGCGGTATTTCTTACTTTCTAATTTATAGCAATAAATATTTTAGGGGCTAGTATTAGACATGAAATTGCTCTGTTAGCTGCAATGGTACAAAAAGAAGATGAGTGTTGGGAGCTGAAACTAAGTTGTATGATGTCTTTATTCTTAAAAGCCTGCGAAGATGCTAAGAGCCCTATCGTTATGGAAAGCGTTATATTGCCTTGCTTAAAAATTATTCAAAGTCTAATGAAAATTCCTGAACCAGTTACCAACCAGCCTAGCTCTAGCTCTAGTAAAAAATCAAAGGAAAAAGCAAATACTACTAAAAATGTTGTCTTGGCAAAGTTGACACCATTACAAGCACCAGTGGAAGTGCGTAAATTTTTGAGCAAGGACAGTATACACTCATTTTCAGGTGAGTTATTCATGCTTTTAAGACTTTTGGGACTTGGTGTCTTTACTGTGTGAATTCGTGCATACTCCTAAACAAGTCCTTTTTTGGGCCTTTAAATCACTATTTAGATTCTAAAGAAATTATCACATTTTCAAATGTTTCTTCTCAATTGATTTCATTCAATATTTTCTTGACGTAATAAATGGATGTTTAGGTTGGAAATCACGATTGGTGCGTCGTACCGAAACCACTAGTCCATCTACGACTACCACCAAAGAAGAAATTCGTAACTTGTACCTGACTGAAAAATACGCGAGGAAATGGAGAAGACATGTTAAAAAACTAAACACAAACAACGGATTGGTATTGAACGCCACCTCTTGGATGGAGACTGTTTTATTCAACTCCAGTTCAAGACAAGCCAGAACTGTTGCTTGTAGCATCATTGAGGCCATGTGTACAACGTATGAGAATAAAAAAGAAATTATCAGTCTCCTAACTTGCTTCTTATCAAAACTGAGCGAAGCCGGTGAATCTTCAGCCGAATTTTTAAATCTTTACCAAAGTCTCATTCAAGTGAGTAATGGTTTTTAAGTTATTTGATACAGTACAACTTTTTTTTAATTTAAGTAGTTTCTCATTTAAGTAGTTTCTCATTTAAGTAGTTTCTCATTTTCTTTGTATTTTTTTTACCACAAAGTATAAGGTTGTCTGGAAAGTTCATAGGGTTTTTCATTAGTTTTAACAACATTTCACAAGCCATTTTAACGTTTGTGAACAAAAATCTGTACAATGTACACAATTAATGTGTACACATAACAATGCTTGGATTTTGTCTTTATGTGTAGGAGACCCCTTGGAAACAATACCTGACTATTAAGGGACTTCCATTGGTACTTGCAAATCTCATGACTCGCGAGATAGAACAACTGCATCGCTTAGAAGCGACAACCCTTACATCCGATCTAGCTCAAGGCTACTCCCTAAACCAATTAACGGAACTCTTGGCTGGATTTTTGGACGACAGCTCAATCAGAGGGCAGTACAAGTCTAGACTTGTTGGTATGCAGATTAATTCTTTTCTAAAAAGTTATACGTTCGTGTATATATACGTCCGTTTTAGGAGCGGTACTTAATGGTTATTTATCTCTGAGGAGATTAGTTGTCCAAAGAACTAGACTTATAGATGAAACTCAGGAAAAACTCCTAGAACTTCTTGAGGAGATGACTACAGGTAATCAATATTGCTGATATGTAATGAAAATTTATCTCAATGTGTTGTCTTAGGTACTGAAGAAGAGACAAAAGCTTTTATGTCCGTCTGCATTAAAACTGTAGAAAGATACAGTCTCCAGGACATTTTAACGCCTGTCTTTATTTTCGAGAGATTGTGCTCTATTATCTATCCAGAAGAAAATGATATTGGCGAATTTTTCTTAACTTTGGAAAAAGATCCCCAACAGGAGGACTTCTTACAAGGTCGTATGCTCGGCAATCCATATTCTAGCAATGAAGCAGGTCTTGGACCTTTAATGCGTGATGTGAAAAACAAAATTTGCCAAGACTGTGAACTCGTAGCTTTACTAGAAGACGATAACGGTATGGAACTGTTGGTGAACAACAAGATAATGAGCTTAGATCTACCTGTTAAGGATGTGTACAAGAAAGTATGGTTAGCCGAGGGTGATCACGACGCCATGCGTGTTGTTTACAGAATGCGGTATTGTGGATAATTTTTTTTCCTCATAAGATTTATTTTTTGTTTTGTAGTGGTTTACTCGGTGATGCAACTGAAGAGTTTATAGAAACACTTGATAACAAAGGTCAAAGTGCCGTTGATAATGAAGAAGTGTACAAAATGGCAAATGTTTTAGCAGATTGTGGTGGGCTAAAAGTTATGGTAACGAGACTGGGAGCAATACAGAATGTTTGGAGAGCAAAGCCGCTGCTTCAAGTATAATTTCGCAATTTATTTAAGCTTTCAGTATACTACTGTTGATATTGTTTCTAGGTTTTATTAAAATTATTCAGATTGAGTATTAAAGTTATCAAATGTCAGGAAGTTTTGATTGATCCAGAATTGAAAGCAATAGAAGTATTTTTAAGAATTTTGAAATTATGCCTCGAAAGTGATACAGATTCTAGGTAAGACAAAAGCCTTATATAGTACACTCCAATTGCTCTAATCTAATCTATTCTACAGTCAAGCAGCAGTAACTGAACAGCTCTTGGACATTATGGAAACTTTAATGTCTAAGGCCACAAGTAAACCATTTGATACTTTTGAGAAGTTATCAGTAACTTTTGGTGGACCTGAATATGTCAAGTCTCTTTTAACGTTCACCGTAAGATATTAGATTTTTATTTATTATCCTTTATTACTATTTTTCTGTTTAGGTTCACCCATCTGTTAAAAATAATGCTTCAGTTCTTAGCCATTTAACGAGAATCTTGGCCGCTTTAGTCTATGGTAATAATGAAAAAATGGAAATTTTGCTTGGCCATTTCAAGAATATTTTAGAATTTAACAGGTACATTTATAGTTGCATTCATTTTTCATTCCATATCTTAATATTGAAAAGACATACCATGGGTTAAAAAGTAATGGCACCCATATTTCTAGTTTAAAATATATTAACTCTAGATACTTTTTTGACAACAATTTTATTACACAATAAAGCAATACAAATTCCAAGAATATGAACAAAAGAACTGATTTGTAAAAAAATAATTAAACAGATATAAAAACAATGTTTATAATGGCAAAAAATATTGACACTTCGTTTTTTTTTCTTTTAAAAAAGTTTTGTTTAAATAATTTTAACATTTTAATATAAATAATTCCATTTGCATCAATTATTGCTTGTAACTTGTTTGCGTCAAAGAAACAATTTTTTCCCACTCCATAATTTTGTTATTTCTCACTTTCAAGCCTAACAAATGTCACATAGGTTCAATTGAATTTACATCCACAGACTGTTTAATCATTTGGTTACGAAAGTGCACACAATGCTCTCCAGTTTTCCCCACGTTCCATAAAAAACTCGAACAGGCAAGAAAGGTTATGAAGACTGATAAAACTGAACTTTAATTTCTCCGATTTTATTTTCTAATACACCTTTTGAAAACGTTGGATTCAACGTTTCTTCTGAACTGTATCTTTTCTTGTATCTCCTTATGAACAAACCATGACAATATTTTTTTACCCCAAATTTTCAAGTTTATTTTTCTGCTTCGTCTCAATTGTTACTATCGCGAAGTTTTTGTAATTTTTTATTAGTTACTATCGCGAAGTTGAATATTTGAAAAATAGAAGGGAAAAGCAGTGTGCCAATTTTTTGATCCACTGTATATAACTGACAATTTTTCAGATTAAAAATATCTTTCAAATTGAATAAAACAAAACAAAATTAAATAAAAATCATTGACATACATATAAAATATAAACTTCTTTTTGAAAGACTAGGATTATAAGTGTCTTAAATTATTTATCATTTTTAGGTATGATTTTGAACATATGCCAGAAGATCAACAAAAGCTAGAGCTGTTTTGTATGCTAACAAACAGTATTGAGAAAAACGCTATAGGAAACACTTTAAAGGATTACGTATTGTCACTAAATTTAGTTAAAGATGCTTTAGATTATATAACCATGCACGCTCCTTGTGTTAAACCGACCTTATTGCGAACTGATAGTGACGAATTAAAAGATTTCATATCCAAACCTGCCCTGAAGTATATTTTAAGGTAATCAAGCATAGTTTGTCAATTTCCTTGATATTATGGAATATTTTTTGCAGATTTTTAACAGGACTCGCTTATAGCCATGAAAATACTCAATTAGAAATATCGAAAGCAGAAACTATTCCCATAATACATCGTTTAGAGCAAGTTAGTTCAGATGAACACGTCGGTTCACTGGCAGAGAATTTATTAGAGGCTTTATGTACTAATCCAGTAGTTGCTAAACAAATTGAAGAGGTAATGAAATTATCCTGTAATTTGGTGTATATTTTTAATGTTGATGATGTTTTATAGGTACGAGAGTTTACAAGATCGGAGAAAAAACGCTTGGCTATGGCAATGCGAGAAAAACAACTTGGACAACTTGGAATGAGGACAAATGATAAGGGACAGGTGAGTTATATCATATTCAAATTAGTTTATTTAAATATTCCACTTTAATTATTATTTTTTGTTATTTTTTGGAAGTTTTTGCCACTTTAGGTAGCTGCTAGAAATACCACTTTAATAGTAATGTTGCTGAAAGCAGATGATTTTATTGAGTTTCAATATTAATGAATGAATTTAAGAAAATCATGAACCGAGATAAAGGGCCTATGACGTTTTCAGTCAACTTTTTCAGTTATTAATGTAAGGCTTAGTAAACTTCATGGTTCATGATTTTTACACGCTTCGTTAGATAGGGTTTTTCATATAAACAGTACATAGTTTAGTTTTAGAATTAGATTAAATTATCTCCTGATGATTTAGAAAGTGATTTAGTGTTTAGTGGTAAATCTTTTCAAGTTTAGTGTTTCACACCAAAGGTTCCAATAGAAGAATTAGGTTTCATTATATTGATTTCTATGGAGTCTGAAACAGTAGTTTGTTCAAATTAAATAAGCATCCGATTTAATTTATTTAAATACTCCACTTTAATTATGTTGCAAGTTTTTTCCACTTTAGATAGCTGCTTGAGATAACACTTTATTAGTAATGTTGCTGAAAGCAGATGATTTTATTGAGTTTCATCATGTCAATTTCTGTAGAAGAGATTTCTGTAGAGTAGTGAAGTTGTAGAAATATTTTCATATTTTCAATTCATTTTAAAAGAGAAAAATTGAGAATCAAATACTCACGATGGCATTACAAAATTTTGGTCGATTTGTTATGATTCTCTTATTTAGGATCGGGCAACATATTTTTTATGTTTGAATTAAATAAAATATTTGCCTTTGTTTTGGAAAGTACAGTAGTTACCATTTTATATTATATTTTCATATAAATGTGGTTCTGTATCACCAATATGGCTATCTTCGAAAAATGATAATGATCCAATCATCCTCCAGACTATAAATTAGGAGGATGTAATGGTAGTTTGAAAATATATCATAATATCAGGTTGTCCGGAAAGTCCCTAGGGATTTTCCGTTGCTCTCTTACCGTTTGCTTGGATTACTAATGTTTATTGGCTATTGATAATTCCTGTGGCAACTAGAATGTTTACTTTCAAATTATTGATTGATTTGTTTGTTACTTTGTGATAGTTCACTTTTTAAAAAGAATTAAAACTACTTTAAAACTTAATTTTAATGTAGTGTTTGAGAATGTAAAAATCGTTTTACGAAACTATAGTCACACAAATTTTATTTAAAAATAAAAGTGATAGATAACAAAGTAAAAAATTGTTTTATTCCTTTTTGGAATGTTTACCTTAAAAATCGTTTCAATCTGCCTTCAGTTAATCAAGTTGATTTAAATTGAAAATGTCGGCCGGTAACTTAACCACCGTGCTAAAGTAGTTTCATCGCCGTCCTTTAAGCACTCATGTCGAGAAAATAAGATCCACGAACCACGGTCCATGAGATAGTTGATAAGTTAAATATTGGCAAATCGACCCTTTTTGACCATCTGAAAAAAAATAGGTACACCTACCGATAGGATGTGTGGGTCTCTCACGAACGTAGTGGACGAAATCTATTGGACAGATTGTGCTATCTTTTACTGAAAAAAAATCCGAACCTCCATTTTTGAAGCGGATGGTAACTGGTGCTGAAAAGTGGATTGTGTATAACGAGCAAGGAAAAAATCATGGGAGTTGCCAGGGTTAGCGGTTTTAAGTATCCGAAGAAATTTTGCTTTACATTTGGTGGGATTGATAGAGGCCCATGCTGATAATCATCAACACCGACCTCTACTGTTCACAATTAGATCGGCTAATGGTAGCAATTGAAGGATACTGGCCAGAATTAGCAAACAGGAAAGGCGTCATGTCATCAGTCAGGGCCCTCTAAAATTGTTGAGCTACAATTGGGATGATTTACTGGCTTTACCTTACTCACTGGCTATCGCACCCTCGGACTACCATCTATTACACTCTCTCCAAAATTGTTTCAATGAGAAATATTTTAAAACAAAAGAGAAGGTAAAAAAAACACCCGTTGAGATTTTTAAATAATAAAACTACTAATTTTTGACAAAAAAGCATTATGGGTCTACCACTACATTGGCAGTAAATAATAATGGTAATTACATGGCAGACTAAATAAATATTTACATAAACTATTTGCGTTTCTCCCCACGAACTTCCCGATATTTCGAAACTGTAAATCAATCATAGTTTGTGTTTTATTGGATCAGTTATGCTATTTTTTGAAATGAATAATAAAGCAGGTGTTATTCAAATATTATTTATAATCATGTAGGTAACTGCCAAGTCAACTATTTTGCAACAAATTGAAGAATTGGGTGAGGAATCAGGTCTGGTGTGTTGTATCTGTCGAGAGGGTTATAAATATCAACCAACTAAAGTTTTGGGAATATATACATTTACAAAAAGATGCAACGTAGAGGACTTTGAAACAAAACAACGTAAAACTATCGGTATATAAATATTTTTTAATTTGTGGATTATTTTAATTACTGTACCTATTTGTGTTATAGGTTACTCTACAGTCACTCATTTTAATGTTGTACACATCGATTGTCACATGTCTGCTGTCCGTTTGGCTAGAGCACGTGACGAATGGGAATCAGCTGCACTTCAGAACGCCAATACAAAATGCAACGGGCTTTTACCTCTTTGGGGACCTCAAGTCCCCGAATCTGCTTTCGCTAGTTGCCTCGCTAGACATAACACTTATTTACAAGAAAGTACCAATCATAGGGATATAGGTCACAGTTCAACCATTCACGATTTAAAATTGCTCTTGTCGAGATTTGCACACGAAAAATCTTTCCACGAAGACACTGGTGGTGGAGGGCCACAGAGTAACATGCACATGGTACCTTATTTAATTCACGTGGGACTCTATGTCATTAACACGTAAGTGTTTTTTTTATTTAATAATACATATTTTGTGAAGCAAACCATTGTGTTTTTTTTTTGTGAACTCTAGCACCAGAGTTTATTCGAGAGAATACGCCACATTGACTTCATACATCACCACCGATATTTCCATTGATTTGGCCTACCAGTCTGAAGGACCACAATACATGGCAACTATGGCTTTGTATTTGAAGAGTAGAGGCGAATGGGAAAAGGAACGACTAGCTCATTTGTCAAGGTAACAAGAGACCTTTACAAAAACATTTTACAACTTTAGGCGGAATATTATAACAGATAAAATAGAATATATACTATTGTAAAAAAATATAAATCAATACTGGCTGAATGTAGCCACGTCTTTTTAGACCACGTATGTATTTATTATAAGAGACTAACATTAATATGTTAGAGTTGCATTTTAACGGACATATATATATATATATATATATATATATATATATATATATATATATATATATATATATATATATATATATATATATATATATATATATATATATATATATATATATATGTATATATATATATATATTTTTTTTTTTATATAACAAATTGTATTAAGTTGATGCATAATAATCCACTGTCTTTAGATTATATTATAAAAAGCAAAAATTCTGGAGCATACCCAAACTCTACTTCAATTACTGCTTTCCATTTGCTTGGCAGACTGTTTATTCGACGGCCAAAAAAACCCTAGTTCTTAGAGCCAATCCACGCTTTGACATAGGCCATCAATTCATTGAAATCATCGTAAATGTTCACCAGCTAGTTTTTCAGCGAATAGTTGACGTGGTAGTCCATGGAAGCTTTGATAGGAGAGCAAGGAGACTGGGGAAGCAAATGGCAGGATGGCATATTGGCAATGGATTTGACTACGCGACTCTCGACGTGGGACGAGCGTTGTGAAGAAAGATAATTTGGTTCTTTTTACGCGGTCTTTTGACACGGTCAGCTTTGTTTTTCTGGGAGAACTTGTGCGGGATCCATCCAACCAATTTCTAGACGAGCTTCTTCAGGCGGCGGAGGGTCGTGAATTGGTCGACATTGAAATATTCAGGTTGTCAAGCTTTCGTCCTCTTTTATGGCTGACAAAAGTGTCTTATTGTAGAAATCCGGTGGTCGACCTATTTCTGATTTGTCCTCCAAGTTAGTATCACCTGGTTGGAAGCAGGCAAATCATTCCTGACGTATGTTGACATGTTTTTCGCTGATTGTTCCCATACCAAAAATTTCATTGAGATCGCGGAATAATTATACCGCTTTCGATCCTTTTTCGAGGTGGTCGGGCACAATATGATGAACGTGGATATAATTTTCGACGTACATTTTCCTCAGCCCAATATAGAATATTTTTATGAAAAAAAAACTGATCAAAAAATGCTCAAAAATAAACTTCGGATAATTATGCATTGATTTAATATTTTATGGGGGTAATTTTTCAATCAAAACATTTGAGAATGGTGAATATATCTTTGATATCTTGTGTGTCAGGTTAATAGTAACTGCCCAGGCTCGCCATGTGCAATCTGGAGGAGCCGGCAATGGCCTCGGCGATAAATCCGTTAAAGAATATTCCATATACAAACCATACCTGCTGTTTTATGGTTTGATAGATGGAATATATAAATATTTCTTTAAAGTAAGGCTTATTATTATACAGCGATATGTGTTTAAATATGAGACAATTTTTCTTAGAATGTAGAAGGAGAATTTGAACAATGGCCCAATAATCTAGCTGACTACATTCGCCACAATGATGAAGCCTTAATGAAGAATTCAGAAAAACTTTTAAATTATTATACCGATGAATTATTGCCATGTACATCGTTTGGAGAGTTTTGTGATGTTGTAGGTAAGTCCACTATTTTGAATATAATAGTTTTTTGGTGAATGTCTATTATTGCATCTAATCATCTAGATCTAGATCATTTAGATGCATCTAAATTCGTGTTTTTTTAAACTTCCAATGTGCGTTGCCCTGCTACAACGAAATCACTTCAGTAACAAAAACCGGACATTTCCTTGCATTTGTTGTTCAAATTATGGGAATACTGGTGAAATATTTTTTCTCGAAACTTAAAAAAAATTATTAATCTTTTAGATTTTAACAAGCACATGAATTTCACAGATATTTGTGGAATGTGAATTCTGAATTCTTATTGAACTTCATAAACCATTCTTGTACAAATTGCGATAGTCCCTCATTTACTATTTAACAATAAATAATATATGACACAAACGAGAAACTGAGCTACAGTAAAATATATTTTACATATAAATTTGATTAACTTAATTAACAAATATTGGCTTGAATATACAGTATAAAAAATACCTGAACATAATGGACCACCTTGATATATTTTGATGGGTTATTTGAATTACTTATTTATAAGGTAAATTCTCTTTTAGGTCTATTGGATGTTATTCAAGATACTGACAATTATATGGGCTCCCTGCTGACTAACCTGAAGTAAAAAGTCAATGACTTGTCAATAGATAATTGAGTCCCAAGGCTGTTTTCGAAGATTTGTGCTTGCTGAATTTATTATCATAATATATAGCGGAAAAACGTCGTTAACTAAATTATTTCATGATTACAGTATATACATTTTAACGTACATTTGATTTTAATTAAATAAATGAAAATAATAGTAAATTTTGTCTGTTACTTGGGTAAGGGTATCAAGAATCTATACTTTTTATGTTATGTACTGAATTATCTCATTAGTCCCCATTGTATATCTGGGATACAAAAACTAATACACTTTTTGCTTTTTTACCTTAATGTTTCTGTATGCGGTCGCAAGAAAGTTGTAAACGTTTTGTTGTATTTTTCATATTTCAATAAACATAGTATTCTTGTGCTGTTAGAAGTGCTGAAAGGCCGCGCGTTCCCATTTCAATGGGAAATGTCATATTTAACTATTCTTTGAATGGGAATCAAAATAAAATACACATTTTTGTATTACATCCTTTATTGAAGTAAACAGAAGGTAAGTACAAAAAATGAGATGTTTAAATCTAAATACTATATGGGCCATAAATTAAAAGTAAGCTAATATAGCTTAAAGAATTAATGATTTTCATCAGGTATGGTTTCTTTACAAATATACAGTTATATTACGTATAATGTTTTAAAGTAATGTTAATAACAATAAGTTCTTTACAAGGTCTCCACGATTGAGTTCTTGTAGAAAAAATACTAATATCTAGTAATTTTTGCAGTCTTCAACATATAAAAGAAAAACCAAATAAATATTTGACGTTTCCTAAACATGTAGATATTTTGTACATATTAAACAGCTATTCTAACAAACAGCCATGCAATGAATCAGTCTTTCTCTGCATTAACCCTTCCTCAAACAGCTGTGGTTTCTGACTGTATCAGACTAGACCAATATATAAGATTTAACTTGGGTATTTTGTTTGATGAACAGTCAACTAATGGATTGCTGAAATGATATAAGGATTATGTATGTGGAATAATAATTGTTATAAGAACTAATATAATTACCTTGATCCGACATGTTCAAAAACTTTAGGTTGCATACGCTTAATTTCATCACCATTGTCACACAAAATTCTGGCCAAGGTCACTTTTTCAATTTGGTTTACTTGACCTTCAGTAAATGGTTTGGGCTGATCTTCATTGTCGTAGAAGTATCTATCCCCTACAGAAATATTAAAATAATACCTAATATTAAATTTTATTCCCCAATATTAAAATCAACTCAAAAAATTGTCACTTGCATTTTGTTAAAACAAAACTTACCTTTACGTGTTCGTATCATTTGATCAGCTACTATACATGAAAAAATTGGACCAAACATGGCTTCGTTTCTCGGTTTTTCTAACAATCCGCCGATAATTAGATCAATGTCTTGCGGATGTGCGTAGATTTTTGATAACATCATAGTGTCCTATTAAAGATTCGAGTTTAGATTTATACAACAACGGAAAGAAAATTTCAAACCTCTGAAGACATGACATCTTTCAGATCGGAAAAACTTCTAGCTCTACGCAATCCACATAATGATCTAAAGTCATTGTAGGCGGGAAGGCCATGATCTCTGCCTCTTTGAACGTCAAAACTCAACACGTCAAAACCAAAATGACCGTTGGTGTACAGCTGATTTATTAACTAGAAATGGAACGTCGTTAGTTCTACAGATATTCTTTTGTACAACTAACTATCAAAATGATTAAGTTCCAAGTAACTAAAGCATCTTTTAATATAAAAAAGCTGCAAATATCTCATAAAACATGTATAAAACCAAATATCTTAGTTGTTATTGTTTTCAGTATGTAAAAGTCAAAAAGCCATAATCTGGTCTGGAAATAAATATAGACAACATAAAGGTGGTGGAAAAGAGAACTAATCCAAGAAGTGAACCTGATAATCGGCAATGACAACATTGAAGTTATGAAGGAATTGACCTATCTGGAAAACATCACAGGAGATATCAGAAATCATATTATGAAAGGAAAAAAAACTACTCCCTACAGTCTGTCCTAAGATATAAACACATACAGAAAGTCAAGATCTATAAAATACTCATTCAGTTAGTAGCCACTTATGGCTGCAAAGCGTAGATACTCGCAAAGAAAACGGAAGAGATACTTGCAGTATCTGAATGAAGACTATTCAAAAGAAATTTTGGTACTGTTAATGATAACGGAAATTTGAGGATCAGGTATAACTTCGAACTCTTAATTAATTTAACAAAGATCTGGACATATAAGAGGGGTGGACATATAAGACAAGGTGGTAGGATAATGTAAGAAGAGATGTGAAGAATTAGTGCACATCAACATCTGGCAAAGGGCTTGAAGATCGAATGAAGGAGGTCGAGGCTCACCGACGGGTTATAGCACCACAGGAAGAATAAGAGCACTTCCAAAAAACACGTTCACTTTAGAACGTTAAATGCCTAAGCTTAAACTTTCTTAAAAACCGATATTTCGAAATGCTTGAATTGGCTTGAATTGTTAAGAAGTTACGAAGAGTATAAATGAAATGAATTATCGACTGAAAATTGCACGACTTTTTTTTGGTACTTGATAACTTACACAGAAGGGCTTACTTAAACTTACATCTTCTGCATAATATATATCCAACTTCTGACTGGGTTGAGTAGTCAAACCTCTAATCAAGGCATCAGCTACTCCGTTTTGCTTAATGACAGCCGGATTATGAAAATAGTTCCTCATAAATATGGATTCGTTAGCATTCCTATCCAAAATTAAGGATTCATTATCAAATGTCTTTATTACTTCTTATTTTGTTTACCTGTTTTCATCATATAGTTTAGGTTTTCCATCTGAGAGAGATTTTATGGAACGCATTGCTGCCGTTGCGAAAGAGTTGGATACTGTGGCTTCAGTAGACTTGTTGTAAGAGTGAGAGATAATTTTGGTTTGCTCAGAGTTGCCTGCGGTACATTTCATATTTAATTTGGTGAAAATATGAGAGAGTTTAATACTTTTTTACCTAAAACTGCCGGAATCCATTCTGAGTACGTAATTTTTTGCATTTCAGCGATAACGATTCTTCTGGCTTCTTGAAATAGTGTTTCGTCATCCCAATCGGGGTTTAACTTCGAGAGCTCTCCGGCAATTCTGTTATGTTCTCTATACCAAATCGTGTGCATCAATGCGAGCTATTAACAAATATATTATTAGTATTGCACAATTCTAAAATAAGGTTGTCTAAAAAAGAAAGTGAATTTTCAGGTATTTCGATCCGTACTGCTATCTTAGCGACTTTTGTATCCGAAATATTCTTGAACTGTACCCGTTTCTTTTGATGATTAATTAGAATTTAATTTAGAATTAGAGTTTCTTGAGTTTAGTGTTTCAGTTTTAGCTCTTAGATTAAATCATCTCCTGATGATGCTAACATGGTTAGCAAAACGTTCCTCGAGCAGTTCAAAAAAAGTGTTTTGGTGTTTAGTGGTAAATCTCTTCAAGTTTAGTGTTTCACACCAAAGGTTCCAATAGAAGAATTGTATCTTAAGTTGATCAAATATTCGCAAATCTTACCACATGATTCCTTCGAACTAATTTTTTGTCTTCTAATGTCTTCTAATGCTTGATTAAATAATTTAAGTGATATAGTATCTTTCTATCTTATGCCACCTTTTAATTATACTGGTTCTGTTCCATCATATATTTTAGTTGTAGCGTTCTCGCTGCACATCAAGGCGAAACTTTTTGAACCAAAAATTGAAGAGTAATGGTACTCTTGTGCGAACGTTAATTGTTGTGCAGCAGAATATAGCTTCTTTACTCACTCTGATCATTTAAGGCGAATTATTCGCGCGCTATATTCTTGTAGCCTTAAACAAAGACGGACATGATCTTGGCATGTAGTTTTTTTCAGTGGGGATCGCCTAATGATTTGCACACGAAACTTTGGCATTTGGTCAATGGATTTTAATAATACTATAATTATACCTTTCATTATGTGTTTTTGAGAAAGGTTTGGTTCGACTGCGAGTTCGGAACAAAGCATAAACAGACTTGTATGAATTATCACTTAAAATAATGTGGATAGAGTAGTCATTTATAACTCCAACTCATCTACCAACATTGTATGTATCCATATATGATACCTTCAATTGCAACTTTTCGGTCATAAAACTGTGTATGGAAAAGATCCACCATCTTTGATATATTTTCATTGTGATTCCAACGAGGGTCAAAACGAAAAAAAGAATAAATAAAAGATAAATATTATACATTTCTCATTATAAAAGTGATTAGTTAGGAGCCAGTCAAAGTGATACCGTTTATGATCGCTAAGACACATATAAGGACGTTCTGAATATTGAAATATTGTCAATTCAAATCCAACACTTTCTAAAGCAAAATTCTGCTTGTTAATAGAAAAATTCTTATTTGCTATTGCTTTTATTAAAAACATACCTGAGGCTGGAAATTAACTCTTGCATCGCCACTGTTGAAGCATATCGAACTTTTGGAGAAAATTTGGCAGTCGTGAGTGGGATCATTTGATAATGGTAAATATTCGTGACCCTCGAACGTGGTGGTTGCCATTTTTCCACCCGTGAAAGCACGCAAATCGAACAATTTTTGTTCAGTTGAGCCATAAATTTGAGATCCGTCTAGATAATGCGTAACTTGATTGACCTAGAGTAAATTTAGAATAAATGTAATACGATTAACTACTAAACACATTTTACAAACCTGGTCTGAAGCTCCAAAACTGCAATCGGATCGAATGGCTGGTATCGATCTGACGAAATTCAAACAATGCACGCCTTGTTTGGCGTAGTTTTTGTCCTGAGACACGTAAATGGGAGAGCAGAATGGATGGATGTACCTGGGTGAAAGAGTTTCGCCCTCTTGGCTGCAGCATTCAATGGGATTATCAGTATGAACTGTAACAATGTCAATCCATAAAGTAATAGTTCAATTGTTTTCTAGACAACTTGTGTAAAGTGTTACTCACTTGCCACAGCTGTTGCTGATCGACCTAAATCGTGTTCAATGAACTGAGACCACTGCATCAAAGCCAAGGTGAACTTATCGGATGGAGTGCTGCCGTACTTAATCAGAGAGCTCACGATTTCACGAGGATTAGGTAAAGGTTTTTTGGTCACTGACCGACGCTGACCGTGGGTTCCATCTGAATAATCTGCGTACAGCAACCTGCTGAATCTATAATTTTATTTGTTTGTATTATCAGTTTTACCAATAATCGCTTAGAACCTTACCCAGTAAATGATTCTCCATTATGTCCTTTTTGGATGTTATTACAGCTACCATTTATTGAGCGATAGGGTGAGTTGTACTGTTCCTTCTCACATGGTGAATTGAGTTGAGTACAGACATGGTCTAACGCTGTTCCGTGAAATTTGAAACGAGACATTATTTTCGCGCAATCTTTGTAAGTCATTTTTCCTGAACTAACTTTAGAAATCCTAGGACAACATTACCAAAATATCAACTAAACTTTCTTAGTTTGGTTTAGAAATTTTACCTGTTACAGTACATGTTCATTAACTGATTCGTAGCCTTTAAAGCAACCAAGGCATCTTTTCCTCGTTCTACGGCTTTGGGTTCAGGACCAAAGGAAATGAACATCCCATGAGATGGAGTGCCATCTGTCACCTGTGAAATAACACCGCCATGAATAAATTGAAGATATGAGACACCTATAAGTCTAGTACCTTGATATTTGACCATAACAGATTATTTTCTAGTCTTTTCATGAATCCAACCACATTGGCGGCAAAATCAACTGAACGATTCAAATCCTTCTGGCTGATGTCGCGAAGGATTTCTTCAATTTTCGTTTCTCTTTTCACGTGGAAGATATCGCCGGCATCGTAGAGGAAACCTGCGGACAGACTCGGCAAGTCAAGCAAATGTTGATCGGCCAAAAGTGGCCCAAAAATATCGGAAAGCGAAATATTAATGTTAACGAACAGAATTGCTAATAGTTTTATTATTTTATTGGATATTTAAATCTGGATGAGTGGATTTTTCATTCACAATATAGAAGGTACAAAAATATCACAAAAAGCAAATTGTTGGCAGCAATATGGAGACAAAAATATTCCTTTTCGATAAAAACGGAAAATATTAAGTTATTTTTGGAAAGGATAACTTGGTGTATGGCGAGTCCTATTTTGGTTAATTCGAGGGTTATTCAGTTCTCAGTCTAAGACAAAGATGTTCAAGTATGACTAAATTACTCTCTGTGAAATTTTGACGTGTGCGTTTGGTTGCTAGTAAAGTAAACAAATTTTGACATCCTAAAAAATTAATAAACCCGTATTTTGTTTAAATCATGACGGACATACAAAACAAGTTATATTTCACTTTAAAGTATTATTTCGTTTCATTTCCGACTGCTGAATTTAAACGAGGTCGGTCATTCCCAATCCACACCGCTCAATGGGTGCGGCGTTTGTTAACATTTCTGCTTTTGATTGCGTGGCTTATGCCTTTCGGCTACAGCCAATAACAGTTTGACGCTCTAGCTCACGCTGAAACCACTGTCCCCACTAGTCCTTTGTCAATGGATGGGCACTAGTAAACAGTGGGGCTTTCTCCCTTATGGTATCCATGTCAGATGAGCTCCCTCGCCAACGTTGAATGGGTCACTGTCCAAGAAGCTGTAACGCGAGTTGTATTTTACTGATTTCCGATACCAACGGCCGTTGTCTAGAGGTGTCTGGGAGAAGGTGGCTAAACACCAGTTCTATGGGTGAACGTTGTAAAGTGGGTTTATAACGTTGTAAGGTGACTACGTTGAAAAAATCATATCAAAAACAATGTTTCCGTTATCAGGTCGAAAACTCTTCGATCGACCTTCGTATAAGAGAATACATCGAACAGTTATCGAAATCGTTATTATGGAATTGTTCCTCGAAATACTTTTATGTTGTGTTACCACTTGTTTCAATGAATTAAATATTACTTTTGTCAAAAAAATGGAATAAGACATTTTTTTTCTTATTTTGTTATCTATCACTTTTATTTTTAAACAAAGTTTGTGTGACTATAGTTTCGTAAAACGACTTGTTGGAGAATGTAAAGTCTTGTTTGAGAATGTAAAGTCGTTTTACGAAACTATAGTCACACAAATTTTGTTTAAAAATAAAAGTGATAGATAACAAAGTAAAAAATTGTTTTATTCCTTTTTTAAAAAATTAACTATCACAAAGTAACGGACAAATCAATCAAGAATTACTTTTGTCGCTTTAAGAAGTCGACTCAAGCTCACCCGATAAGGAGTAGGTACTCCAAAAGCTGACATATACTTGAATGCTTCTCCCGAATTCATCGAAGCAAGATCATGATTTGATATTATTCAACTGTGTTGAAGTAGAGCTTGTATACCAATACTGCCAAGTACTGACATAATTCGGATACTCTTTGATACTGTTTTGTAGTTGAGTTACTATCTATCGTCTTGATACCTAGTGGTATAGATTCCTACCTTGTGAAATTGGTCTTGAACTTATCTGAATAGGAGTAGATGCTTCGAAACTTGATCATTTGCGAGTAAAATCCGATTTGAAATTAATGCTTTATCAGTCTTGTTATTATCAGACCTTCGTATGTATATTTCTAGATCGACTGTATATTTCTAGAATTAAACAGTTTAATTTAGTGTGTATTTGAAAAAGACACTATGTGTCGAAACAATTGTTATACGTACAAGTTTTAAATATAGTGGAAATTTAGATATTAATCTTGGTTTTTTTATTTAAGATTTATTTTGTTTTCACGATAATTGTGAAAACTTTTAACCTCTTATATAGTAGATTTGTAGTAACTGTACAAAGACAAACCGTCAAAAAGTTATTTTATCAAGGGAAAATATCGCAATCTGTGTAAATAAAATATAAACCAGATTAAGCGACCTATTTATCAGAGATCAAAGAGATTAACGTCCTAGATTTATTTTTCTGTTGTCAACGCATAAAGTCCAATAGCTTATCAAAACATATTTTAATTCTGGATTTTGAATTTCAAATCTGAAATTATAGCTGCTGTGGGAAAAAAAGAGTTTTTTTAACGTATCATAAGTAGCTTTTCTTTTAATTAATCCTCTATTTAATCAATTTATTTTCAGCAAAATACGTTTATACTAGGCTAATTGAAAAGTTCGCGGAGCGGAAGTGATAAAACAAGTTTATAATTGAAAAATTTCTTTATTCTTACGTATATTCTCACTTCAGCTCAATACATTTTTCCTCGCCGTTCTCCAATTCATTTATTCTATCTCTGATGTGATTTTCTGGAAGATCTTCAAAATGCTCATCTACGATTGCTATAACTTCTTCATTTGATGAAAAACGCTTGCCACGTAGGAATTTTTTGATGTTTGGGAACAGATTGGGTCAGAGGGGGCCAGATCTGGTGAATATGGTGGATGCCCCAACAACTCCTTTAATTTAGCCTTTGCAAGAATACCTCTGTGAGCCGATGCATTGTCTTGATGAAAATTTTTTTTTCTTCGCCAAACCAGGTCTTTTCTCACGAATTTTTGCATCCAACTGATCCAAAAGGTTTGAGTAATACTCCTCTGTTATTGTTTTACCGGTTTGAAGGTAATCAATTACCAAAATGTCTTTTGCATTCCAAAAAATTGATGCCATAACCTTTTTGGTCGATTTTAACCCCTTTGACTGTTCCGAAGCTGAACAACCGAGCTCCGATCATCTAGGCTTGTACGACCACGTTGAAACTCACCTGCCCACCTATAAACCATTGATTTTGAAGGAGCAAACTCCCCTAATACATTTACCATTTCACTATGAATTTCCATTGCTTTAAACCTTTTTTACAAATAATTTAGGCACTGCATGATTTTCAATATTTTCCATAAAAAAAAATACTGATACGTTTACTTAAGCTGCTGTTTTTGTATGAATGAATTGACAGATCGACTTGAAATTTCACATATGTTCCTATGAGGGATGAAACTTCAAAATGTAGTAGATTATATAGTTATTTTACTGTTCTATAGGGTGTCGCTCCGCGAACTTTTCAATTAACCTAGTATATCGGTTTTTATTGTGTATATATATTGATAGAGATATACTGGGACAGCAAATAAATTCTAATCAATTATATATGGAATCTATATGTTATGTATGACCTCTTGTCATCATTCATTTTCAAAAACCAATAATTTTGAGTCATAATCAGAGAATGCCAGGTTTGGTAAATTTGGAGGAGGATAGGGAAAAAATCCAAACCAATAATTATCAACTTCCTTGGATACATTTCCTTGGCCTAGAATGTCGGTCTTTGTCAAGTATTCATATATTATGATTATAAAATAATGTCATCTATTTTGTGCAAATAATAATTCTTTGGCGGATAAAAATTTCGATGAAAACGCGCATGCGTTTATTTTGTTTTTAAATCTCAGAAAAGCTTTTTTGGTATCATGGCAAAAATTACTTGTTTTCAAACCTTTGGGCCGTAGTGAACATTGTGAACCGTATATTTTATTTACATTGTGAACAGGGCTGACAATTTAAATCTACAGCGTCTTTATCCTACTATGAATTTACTACAGTCATTCGAAAAAGTTCTCGATCTGACACAGAGATTCCGCAAGTATACCAAATGACTGTGATATTTGTGAAGTATGATTCGTTTAACCCCACCGGACATACAAACAGCATTAGATTCGACTATAAAGGATCCTTTTCCTGCGTTTTCGACGGTAAAACAGAGGTCGTAGATCCAATGAAAATTTAGAATGCTCAAGACGCTCAAAAACACTACGATCGACAAAATCGTTAGAAAAATTCGTTACGTGGACGACACAGCTCCTGTCATAGCTTGACGTAAAAATCGCGATAGTCTGTACCCACTACATTTTACATGATATTTTGGGGAAGAAAAATTGATCAAAGACTCATGCGAATGATCGTTTCATAAGGGTGTTTAGATTTCTTCAAAGGCGATTCTAGAGTTTTTTCCAGCGTTATTTCACAGTAGATGAAACGTTGAAAATTTATCATTACATGCCAGCGACGAAGCAACAGTTCAAACAGTGGATCAGAATAGGTGAAAGTGTTCCAAAGAGCATGAAAACGATTCAGTCTATAGGAAACGTTAAGACTGTTTTTTTTGGGATTCCCATGGCGTAGTGCTTATAGACTAGCGGGCAAAATTATCACCGGAGATTATCTTTATACCTTTTTATATTACCTTTTACTACTGAGTCAAGTGTACCGAACCAACTAAATTTTGCTACTGAACCAACCTATACGTCCATATCTGGCTAAAAATAATACGTTGCATACACTTCTTAGGTTATTGCTGTAAAACACCCCTGACCTACGCTTCGAAATGCTCCGACCTACACAGAATTTGGCTTCCAACAATTCCCTTCTCTTCCCAAACATGAAGAAATGGCTTGCAGGACGAAAATCGTTTTAAATAATCAGGTCAAAGCTGAGATAATCGCCTATTTTTGCAGAGTTGGACACATCGCATTAGACAGAGGATATTAAAAAGTTGGAATATCATTGGTATAAATGCATCGAACAGCAACGTGACTACGTGGAACAAAAAATCTTTGTCAGTTCGAGAACCTTTCGAACGGCCCTCGTATATAACAGATGCTACTAACTAAAAACAGTTTAGTGAGTCACCATCTGTACTAAATGTGCACACTGTGCAATTAATTATACATTACATTAAACAATAAATTCATTAAATTGTTTGGCTGTATATAATTTACATAAAATTAAAAATAGAACTATTAGCAATTCCAAATGCGTAACAAATTCAAAGTGCGATCAGTATCTCGCTAAACATTGAGATTTTTTTATAAAGTAACCAAGAATTTCTGTTATTCTAATTAGCAAAAAAAAGGCAAAACGATTAAAGTTATTATAATTGTTTAAGTACTTAGACTATATTAAAAGAAAAAATATATTCCCCCTACGTTAATCGAGCAATAAATATTAATGGAAACTTTTGTATCCGAAGTAAATAAGATGGAAATATCTTTGTCTAGATAGCAAAAAATAATTGCTAATCTATTATGAGTTATCTGTAATTTGTGATTTTTATCAATGTCACTTTTAAAGAATTTCAATTGAATTCTGATGTGTAGATTTGTTTTAAATCGCTTTATAATAAAGTTATTATTTACATCAACATGTTATATTGTTGCATTAAAAGAGACTAGTATATAGTGAGAAAAAACGGTTTAAAATGTATTGCAGGTCTGATTTCTGTACAGATCGTCTCCAAATTTCATATATAGTTGGTCCAAAAAGAAATCTAACTCTAGAATTAGTAGCAGATATGCTGTTTAATAATAATGGAGAGTTTTTGATATTTTTAATGTTATATTATCTATTGTGAACAGAAGTTTGAAAGGTTCAAAATAATCCCTTGTGTGGAGTACAACCTGAAATTTACCAGGTCTGTGGCGGTTAATAAGTTTTAATTAAAAAAAAACACTTTTAATTTGGGAGAAAGGCAAAAAATGGTTTATTCAAAGTATGTGCCATCGTTAGAGGCACATGTTTCCCATCTCTCTGGCAATTTGTGGGAACTCTCCCAGAAAAACCGTACATCTTTTGAGGTAGTCCAATTGTTGAAGTGTTTCATGAAAAGGCATCGATGAAAACAAGTGATAGCCAGAAAGGGCCAAGTCTGGTGAGTACGGCGGGGCAAGAGTTCCCAGTCACGTGCGGAAATGGTGTCCGCTTTCATTGTGTGTGATGGAGCGTTATCGTGCTGCAAAATCACTTTTCTGCTTCTTGTAGTCCATTCTGGTCGCTTTTCGATCAATGCATGGTTCAAATTGGTCATTTGTTGACGGTAGCTAGCGATATTAACTGTTTCACCCTGGTTTCAGATGATCATGGTACACGACACCCTTCTGGTCCTAGGTCAACTTATGATTTTCTGCGTTTTGGGTTCTCGAAATATATACATTTGTCGTCTCCAGTCACGATCGATGCAAAAAAGTATTTCTAGCAAAACTATGCACACCGTTTTGTCGCTCAGTCGTCCCGTCGTTCAGCTGATGCGGTATCCATTTTCCTGCCTTCTGGATCTTTCCCATGGCATGCAGACAATCACAAATCGTTCGGCCACCAACATTTAACCTCTCTGCAATTTGTTCTTGAGTTTGCATATCGTCTTCTTCCAACAATGCTTGCAATTCGACTTCTTCATTTTTTTTCGGTTGACTTAGGCGTTCGTTATCTTTGAAGTCGAAATCACCACTTTTGAATCGTCTAAATCAATGCCCACAAGTGTCTTGTGTTGGGACATTATCACCGTAAGTTTCCACCAGTATATGACGGCTTTCACTCGTATTTTTCTTTTGATTCAAGAAGAAAAGCAGTACGTGTCGCAAATGTCCTTTATTTGGCTCGAAACTCAACATGTTTACCACACGTAAAAATATGACGCTAACTCGAAATAGTGTAAACATCAACGGCGTTTTGAAAGGCACTGTCGTAGCAATAAAATGACAAGAGATTAGACTGTGAACCAACCCTTGTTTCCAGCGCCAACCCTTAAAAAAATTAAGAATCATTAACCGCCACACCTGGAATTTCATATCCCTTGCAGAAAAATACTGCCGTTTGACAAAGTTTAGCTTAAACAATTTCAGGACGCTTCATCATCCATCCCATTAACTTGATCTTTCCACCCTTGGCTGTTTTTTGCCCTACAGATTTAAAAAATCTAATGAAAAAGATTGGTTTCGAATTTTAATTCCGTTAAATAATTATAACAATGTCAGAATATGAGCTAAACATGCTTTTTGAAATATTCATCACACGCCCCTAACGTTGTTGCAAGAGAACTTAAATAAACATAGCAAGAGAGCAAGATTAGTAAAAACTGCACAAATGTTCTTCCTTTTTCTTTCTGTTAGGCAAGTTTAACTGTTATTTGATTGGTTTATGCTTTTGTTGATGTTTGTTTGACATTTTTCATTTGGACATATTGTATATGTAAACATGGAGTTTAAAAATTAAAGACATTAAAGACACTTTTTAAAAACCAGTCAGAATTTCTCAATTGGAATACTTAAAAGTAGCAAAGATGAAATAAAATATGTTCCCAACCACCATAACAACGATAATAATAAAGAAATAACTTTGCACACCTCTTATGGGCAACATATACAAGGTGTTTAATAAAATGTCACAGTAAAACAAATAATAAAAGAGCTACGAAAGAAATAATTTTAAATGGGACACTATATCAGATATCAGAACATTATATAATACATAACTTTGCGCACCTCTTATGAGCTAATAAATTTTAAAGGTGTTTAATATATTCTTCTTTCTGCAATAGCTTTCTTATTACTTACATAAGTCTAGATTAAACCAAATGATAAAAGATAAATCATTTTAAATAGGACACCCTGTATATTAGAACGTTATTTAATAAAAATGCACATAAAAAATGTGCTCTGTACTTGTTTTTTTTCTGTAATGTTTCTCTTTGACAACTAAAATGTCTTACCTCGGTATTAGGTACTTTATATCATTATTTTTATCCATTTAACGATGGATCATAATAATATAATCATTAGAAAATGGCATATTATTTTGTCTTCACAGAATTTAATAATTCTGTGTTTTTTACTTTATACATCCTAAAAGAGAATGGTTGTAGAACAAAAAGAAAGTTTTGTTTTAAAACAAACTGAACTATTATTAACGTGTGATTAAGAAATATTAGTTACTTAGAAATACTTGGTAGGTTATAAACAATAAAACAGATATCAATATTAACAATACTAACACAAAAAATGTATGACAAATAAGTTTTGTTTGTCCCATAATATCAATTTAGCGTGTGATTGCAAATTTCTTGTAACTGTTGTATAGCGTTAACAATAACTTTATAAAACTGTAAAAATGAATAACTTAGAGAACAAATCCAAAAAAATTATTCAGAATGTTCGTTAAAAAAGTTACTTGTTTAAGCACAAAAAAAGGAAGAATGTAAGTTATTACCAAGGTACAAGGGAGAAAATGTTAAACGTCGG
This sequence comes from Cosmopolites sordidus, assembly GCA_031761425.1. Classification (NCBI taxonomy): domain Eukaryota; kingdom Metazoa; phylum Arthropoda; class Insecta; order Coleoptera; family Curculionidae; genus Cosmopolites; species Cosmopolites sordidus. The sequence continues at coordinate 50,741 of JARFXV010000916.1, forward strand.
TATAATTTGAAAAAGCTCTTTCATATCAAGATATTCTATAGAATATAAGAAATGTCACACTTTTTCAAAATATAACGGTCTGAAATTTTAAGAAGATAAAGTTTTGAGGTTGTTGCTTTCAGTAGTTTAATGACATTAGCTTTAGTAATGGGTTGTTTCATAGGTTCCGGCCGCTTTGAAAATTCGTTTGTTTTCCCTTCATTTTTATTTTGTTTGGCCACGTGTGCATATGCATAAGAAAGCCCTTTCCCTACCCTACAAAATTATTGGCATCATTTTTCTGAAAACCCTAATTAACTTACATGCTATTGAAATGGAAATTCTAGGCGGCAAAATTCGTCGTGGTCAAAAAGCTACAGAAGCAGTTGGACACATTTGTGCCGTATATATTCAAAAATTGCAGCTTCCGACCTCGATGAGAACTATCTTAAAGCGCTTTTGAAGGAGAACGCCCGTCAAACATGCCAAAAATGACAGGCTGAGAAGATGAACTACGCCCTAGCGACAATCTCCCGACATCTTCAATATATGAAATTTACTCAAAGACGTGGGTGTCACACAAGCTAATAACGACGATAAGGAAAATAGCCGCAACAAAGTTGCTCAAAATCTGGCCCAATACCGAGAAACACGCGAGCACAAGCAATGATTCTTTTTCAGAATCTTCACAGATGTCATTCTTAGAAAATGGTGTTTCTACATCAATCTGAAGAAAAGGAAGAATGGGGTGGTCGCGCAGGAGACACGCCAAAGCTGAGAGTTACGCAAGATCTTCATCCCAAGAAGACCATGATCTGTATTTGGCGAAACTGGGAGAGTCTCGTGTACTGGGAAATGCTGGAAAATAACAAAACGGTCGATAAGGAACTTTATCTCGCCCAGCTGCACCGTATAAATGAGGTTACTCAACTGAAATGACCTCAACTGAAATGACCTCAACTGAATGAAGTCATCTTGCTCCACGGCAATGCACAACCTCACACAGGAAACAAAAATAATTTGTATTAAGTTTGGTATAAAAAACAATAAGTTATAATAAGTTTGTAATAAGTTTGGTATAACGTCACTGGAAAACGTCCAGTTTTGTGACAACACAATTCATGGTTTTTCATCACAATGACGCATCATCGCACACCGCAATTCGTCAATTTTTCGCTAAAAATCAAACAAATGCCATCTCACAAGCACCATATTCGCCATATATGATACCGTGTGACTTTATTTTGTTCCCTCTATTTAAAGGAAATATCAGAAGTCGAGTATAAAAAGGGTTTTGAAGACTAAAAAGAAAAACGTTTGAATATGTATATTGCAAGGAATTACTTTGAAGGAGATAAAATTAATATGGATGAATAAATAAATATCTTGTGTTGTAATTAAAGTCACCATATTTTTTGATTCTAACAGAATATATCGGTTTGTTCATTATAACGGCTTACTTCTCCAAATTTAAAACTCTTTAGATACTAAGAATGGGAAATAAAGGGAGTTAAATTTAATGAGCTTTAAGAGGAATATGTTGAAGACGTGGGTACCCACGTCTTGTACAAGTATCACTCGAAAAGATGTATGCAGCTAATTATCATAGAAAAAACATCTAGAAGTAGGTATTAATAAAATTTACATAGTATTCGTTGTCGATTTTGTAAATATGATACCAAAAAAATAAAAGATGGTAATTTTGATATTTAACAAGCATGTTCGTATTAATACTTTCGTGATGTTTTGTTTGGTGAAAACTGACAAACTTGCAATAGCTCAACATTAAAAATAGTTGTGTTGTACGAGGGGTATTTTTAAATAAGGTCCGTTTATGAATGAGAGTAAGAAAGACACGCAATTGCGCCAGTGCGCTTGCGCGTCTGCTCCCAGCATGCTTTGCGTGCGTTTAGGCGCCATTTGCAGCCATATCGTTTGCCTGTGTGCTGGGCTATAAAAGTTTATAGTGTTTAAGAAAATTGAGTTGCCCGCTGATTGTGAGATACGATCTGAAATTCGATTCTTGAGTGGCAGCAGTGAAAATTCACCGTTAGATATGTGAAGTTTACGATGATAATGCTACGAGTGACGGTAAAGTTCGAAAATGGGTGAGAATGTTCAAGGATGGGCGGGTTAATGTGACAATTTCAGCACGAAAGATTATGACAACTGTCTTTTAGGACAGGAAAGGGATATTGTTAGTGGATTTTATGCTGAGAGGCACAATAATAAATTCTAATGCGTATTGTGCCACCTTGAGTAAACTCAGGCTTGTCATACAAAACAAACTGCGTGGCCTACTGCTTTCCGGTGTGATAGTTCCATGATAATGCAAGCCCCCATGTTTCTGCACAAACACAACGTCTAATCAGGTCTTTGGGACGGGAAAAACTGGATCGTTCACCTTACAGTCCAGACCTTGCACTCAGTGATTTTCACTCGTTTCGATACTTAAAAGAGTTCCTTAGTTGTGAACGGTTTAATAACAAGGAAGTTAAAGCTGCAGTCGTGGATTGGGCTTCTTCGTAGGCGACAGATTTCTTTGACATCGGAATTCAAAACCTTTTTGAGCGGTATGACAAATGTTGCGGTATGACAAAAATGGAAATTATGTAGAAAAGTAGATAAAAGTATGTGAAATATGGGAAAAAATATTTTAATGATATTAATAGTATTTTTTTTGTTACTAAAAAACGGACCTTATTTAAAAAAATATACCTCGGAATATTAACTTGGAACATATAATAAAAGCATTTTAAGAATTGCTAAAACCATTTGAGAAATAGCTGAAATTCTCAAGCGCTCAGAAAAATGGATTGAAAATTTCCAGAAATATATTTTATTTATATATAAATAAAATAATATTTTTATATATATAAAAAAAAATATATTTTTATTTTATTTTATTTATATATATATTTTCAAAACTTATTTGTATCAAAAGTTTTATTCCTTCCAAACAAACTGGATAATTATTATGGCTAAAATATGTTTTTATTGATAATTTGTGATAAAAACCTACCAAGTTTGCCATACAAGAGTCCAAAGAAGAACCACAACCAATTCGTGCTCGTGCTGGTCAGTGGTTTTTTTTTGGTTCGTGATAAGTGAACACACAAAAAAAAGAAGAAAAAGCGTTCCCGTTCAAAGGCCTCTTGACTGAGCAGAACGAATAAAACAGAATAATAATTGTTACGCTTACTGTTTAGGCAACAAAATTAACACAATTACATCGCGTTATCGTATGGAATGTCGAACTTAAGAACAAACATCAAATTATCGTTGATTTCAAAGAGAACATAGAAAAATTTTCATCCAAATTTCGTCCGTTCTGCTTATAGAAAAAAATTGACACGTCTGTTTAAAATGCGACAAATTCTTACCTTCGATGGCGGGTAATATTAAACGCTGTTTGTTGGCGTCAGAAAAAATGCCGGCGTGTATGGAGAGAACCCATAGCAAAACTCCTAACAGTGGCATTGCCAGTTTAAAACTTTGCAGCTTCATGGTTAACGTATATCTGAAACATAAACAATTTTTTTTTAAATATGAAAATTTACATGTCAGTCATGTTTGGCAAATTTGTCATTTTTTATATAAGGAATATATGTCATATATACCTTATTTTATTAAAATATACAAGTGTCAACAGAAATGTTTGTGACAGATACTAGTTATAAAATCAGAATGCTAATACCTGTGTGTACGAGGTGTATAAATAAAGTAATGAGACCGATGTCGTAGTATTTGATATAGCAACACTGTTGGCTTTCCCTTTGGAGGGAAGCCAGGCCAACACGAGATGAGACTTTAGTGACCAGTTACTTGGTGATCCGTATCAATTCTTTTCGCTAACCGGACTTTTCTCGTACGTAAACGTATATTTCAACATTTCTAGAGTTATGTTGTCTCTTCCCGAGGCATTTTCCAGTTTCAGTTTTTTAATTGCCTCTATTACCTTCCGTTCTTGTATTATATCTGGCTTCTTCATATCGATCATATAATCTTGTTTTTCTAATGTACTTGTTTCCGAGTCTGATAATTCTATTATAAGTATTGTTTCCCACATTTATTTATTAATTACTTTCCCATTTTTATCGTTGATAGTAATCATTTTATATTATTTTCCCTTCATCAGTTGCTCTAGTGTTCCATAAAATAGTTTGTTTATCTTTGAAATTGTCTGACATTTTTCTTAAAATTTCTTCCATGAATGCTCTGTAGCTCTCTTTACTTCAATTTTCACTTTTTCTACTTTCTTTGTTTTTAAATATCTCCCATGAATCCCTTGTAGCTCTCTTTACTTCAATTTTTACTTTTTCTACTTTCTTTGTTTTTAAATATCTCCCATGAATCCTCTATAGCTCTCTACTTCAATTTTCACTTTTTCTACTTTCTTTGTTTTTAAATATCTTTCCATTTTTGTTTTTTTTGCTCTGAATCTCCAGTTTTAATTCCTAATCCCACCACTTTGTTGTCTTTATGGTAAATTATTTGCTATTTTTGTTGTACTACAATTTTCTTTTGCAGTTTCTAATATGTTTTTCTTCAATATTTTCCATTTTTCATCTAATCCCTCTTCATTTTCGTCCCGTTTAGTATTTCCTGAAATTTCTTTTGATTCGTGTTTTCTTCAATTTGTGCCATTTTACCATATTCTTAACTTTTTTCCGTCTTTTATCTGGAGTTTCATTTCTAGTAAATAATAATCAATTTCATTCTCAACTTGTTTTATAACTTTCATTCCATTTACCTTTTTGAATTTATTCCTGCTTATCAAAAAATTATGTATTATTTATTTTTCGCCTCTCTTATTTTTATGTATCTCTTTAAGTTTGAATTTTGTGTTCATTATTACCATATTATTTTCTATACATAACATTTAATGATACAATCTCCACTGTTATTTGCTTTTTCCTCTCCTTCATTTCCCAAATATGTTTCTATTCCCTCATTCTGGGTTCCTACTCGTCCATTCAAGTCTATCATTACTATTATATTTTCTTCTTCGTCATCTATCTATTTCTAGATTTATTCAAAAAATGTTTCTTTCTCTTCTCTTTCCAGCGTCTTCATTTTCTCTATATATAAAATTCATATTTCCTCTTCTATGAGCTTGATTTCAATGGTTGTATTGCTACGTAAAGCGCATGAATTTCTAAAACGATAGTTACTTTTTGATCACAATTGAACATATATTTTAGATATCCTCACAGAAAGAAGTTCAATTTGTGAAATGATGATGATATGACAAAAATCTGGAACACACCGCGATACTGTACTTCAGCAACATCATGGCTTAAACCCAGGGGATGAAAGAGTTTGACATGTTTCGGACGAATTTTCCGATGCCCACATTCAACAGTTTTAAATTAGTCAGAATCAAAACTTCAACAACCACCATTCCGGAAACAAGTGAAAATCAATTGAAGAACAATTAGGTATGCAATGAAAAAAAGGTATATAAAGTAAAATGATACTCTTTCAAAACACAGGCATATTAATTGTCCCTTGTCCCATATAAACATCGCTGACCCTTGGATGGTATTAAAATAACGTATAAAAAAAACAACTTTAACAATGAAAGGCAATTTCGATAATATGTTACTTGTTTTTTTTTAAGACCAACAACAGTACAATGATTCCGAAGGACGTCATTAAAAAAAGGATAAAAACCAATCGGGATAATTGGCAAATATAATTTGCAATTTGATATTATGTACATATGAAGCTGAATATAATGAGACTTTTCCTTCCAGTTTGGGATGTAAATGATTTGAAATACAATTATTTTGTAAATATTTTCAAATGTAAATAATGAACTAAAACATTAAAACCAAGAAATGTCCATACAGTTCTATTCTGGAAATTCTACAGGGGGCGTGCGAAAAATTCTCAAGCTGACCCAGAGGTGGCGTAAATATGGCCAAATAACAATGATATTTGTCAAGTATGATTCATTAGATAATGTGATATAAATCAGAAATGACTAATAATATAAGGGTCTCGGCCTGGACAACAACGAAGCAATAAAAAGACTAAAATTTAGAAAACCATTGGACTATACTGGACGTATATTACAGATTTATTATTAATCTAACATTATGTTATACAATCATGAACATTGTAGTTCATTCATATAGAGTTGTATATACTTATGTATATTATATTCATTGGAATATAGCTCTCTCAAGCCATTTATGTCTTAGATCATAAAGGGTCTACCAATAAGAATGATGGAACTTCAAAATTAAATAAGACACAAATGTTTGCTCAAAATCGGTTTCGATTGCTTTATTTAAGATATTCAGATATGCAACTTATAATTTGAACAAGATTTCAGCCAAAAGGCTATTGCAGCTCTTTTTGTAGACACGGATTCGTTGGCGCCAAGTTTCGTTGACCCTGGTGCACATTACGGCCTGTATGGCGATTACGGATTGACGAATGTTGGTTTCTAAGTCGCCAATAGTCGCTGGTTTATTGCTATAAACCTGTGTTTTCACATGTCACCAGAGAAAATAATCTAAAGAAGTTAAATCGCATGACCTCGGCGGCCAAGCGATGGGGTCATATCGTGAAATTAACGAGTTAACGAACTTGCCTCGCAATAAGCCCATGTTTACACGGGAAATATGCGGCGGCGCCCCATCCTGTTGAAAATAAAGGCCATCCGCATCGATTCCATCAAATTCCGGGGGAAAAAAAAATCCAACCTGCCTTGTAGGTCTTGTAGTTCTCGGTATTGATGGTAACGGTGGCTCCTTCCTCATTTTTAAAGAAATAAGAGCCGATGTCTCCTCCATGCCAAAATACACACCAAACTGTGATCTTTTGCAGATGCAAAGAACTCTCATGTATCAAGTGTGGATCAGATTCGCACCAATACCGACAATTTTGTTTATTGCCGAAGCCATTGAGACAGAAATGTGCCTCATCGTAGAAGATGATTATGCGATGAAACTTGTTGTCGGCTTCCATCATTTTGAGAGCCCAATCGACAAATTTATGACGAATATGATGGTTGATTGGCTTCAACTCTTGTGCCAGTACCATCATATACGGGTGCAAGCCTAAGTCCATTGGCGAGAGGCGAGAGGCTAACTCTTGCGAGCGGCGAGCAACTGAGACATTGTCATTTTCTACTTGCTACACTTGCTTGAACGGTGGCAATATCCTTAACGCTTCTGGCTTTTTTTGTCGTACAGGCACCACGCTATCATGGAGAGTAAATTCACTTTGAAATTTTCTAATAACACGATCAATAGCCTGTTCAGAAGGACCACCATGACGAATACCGCGATGAGTCTGAATTGCTCGTTGACAGCACGAGGGGACCGTGAATTTGCGTAATAAAGCTGGACAATTTCCAAATGTTCTTCTAACGTGAAACGAACCATGATTTAATTGCAAACCTTTCGGAAAACAACGGACAAGACATGTTAAAAATCGGTAAACAAATATAGCCGTCATGAGCTGTCAAAGTTCCATCATCCCTAATGGTAAATCATTTATATGCTTATTCTTAATATAAAAACAGATTGCAAAATATAAAAAAACAAGAAAAAGGATTAGAATTCAGAACAAGATCAGAAAAAAGAAATCAGATTGAATCATCTCCTGCTGATGCTAACACGATTAGCGAAACGCACGTCGAGAAGTAAAAAAAAATATTGGTTGTTTGGTGGTAAATATCTTAAGACTTTTTTTTTTTGGATATTTTTAGAAACCATTGTGGGTGTTCAAATACTTTTTTCCCGTTCAAAATATATATTTTATAAAATATTATTTATTGAACTTTATGCTTTGATTTAATTATCGTATAATTTTGTTGACAATCAGTTGTAGTTTTTATTGAGATAATGTTAAAACATTTAAAGGTTTTAAAATAATAGGAATTGAAAAAAATCGGTTTATTCAAATACTTTTTTCCCTCACTGTACCAAAATACACGCGCACTTATATATTGTAACACTTGAATTATCCACATTATTCGCCAAATCTGACACCATGTAATTATTTATAATTTGCGGATTTTAATTTATCTATAAAAGGGTTAGGAATATGAAAGATATTTTTTATTTTTTAAATAATGATTTTTCATATGATGGTTTCACAGAATTATATTTATAAACATTAAAAAAAAAACGTTATTTTTATTTTTAGCTGGTAAAAAAAAGACAATCAGCTCATTACAGAATAACAATTTGGCACGTACATTTTCTTAGTTTTATAAGTACAGTGTAGTTTATTCGTCCTTGACAATTAAAAAAATTAACTAAAAAAAACTAGTCTCAGTGATCTAACAATAACAAAAAAAACTTTATTGTAATAAAGCTAGAATATATTTGATTTAGTTAAATATCTGAACATTTCCAAAGACACGCAGATTTCTATCAATTTATCACTGAAGAAGAATGACGAATTAATTAACTTACGTGGATGTCACAAAATGGTTTTAAAAATAAACGGAATACTGTTTAAAATGCAGTACTAAGTGGGAAAAAACAAAATTAGAGTTCTAGCACAAGATGATACCGAGACTCGATATGCGACTAGGGAGTCGATTAAAAAAACACTGAACCGTCCTTGTGCAAGGATTACTTAAATACTGAAAGCGCTACGATTCCGACTGAGCTTGTATAGAAACTGATATGTCACGTGGACCAAAATACAAACTGTGCGGCTGCCAAACTTTAACGCACTACAATATCAACTCGGAATAAATTATTTGGTTTCGTAATTAGTATTTTAAAAATATATCTATATTACGAAATCAATTTACCACTATAAACATTATTTTGGGTTTAACATTTGATATATTAGGTGTGTGCATGGAAACTTGTTATTTTTTAAGAGAGGTATACGAGAGTCGTTCAAAAAGCAATGGCATAATTATGACCACGGGACTCTGATATTTGAGTGGATCGGTGTCACACTTGCCTAACCAAAATATTTTTAAATTTCGCGGTTTTGTGCTCTTTCAGCTTAAAACCATCATATCGGTTTATGCCAATGTTGCCTTGCCCATTATTTATCGTAGAACAGGGTCGACATCTATGATCAAATTTAGCAATCAAAACTTGGCGTGACATAATTTGAGTCAGTCCTGCCTAAACAACAAAACATGGCGGTAGCAAACGTCGAGGTTCTTCGTTTGTCCGATTTATCAGGTGATGATAGCGATAACGACAAAAAATCGTGCTTAGGATGACGAAACTTACGAAAGATAGTTTCTGTATTGATGTTTTTTTTCTAACTTACGTTTGTGGTTTAATGGTTTATAAACAAATAAGGGTAAGGCATATTATGCTCTTACTGAGAACAAAAACACAAGTGAAATTAGGCATAACATTTTTAAGTAATGTCTGAATGATTGTGGCGTGATCATATTTTTTTTTCTTTCTTTTGGGTTTTTCGCCACGATCTAAAACTCAAAAAAATATTAAAATATCTGTTCTTATGTAAATAAAGAATTACTGGGTAAAAAACAAAAAACCAAATGGAGACAAATGTCTCAGTGATTCATTTCTGTAATAAATTTGCCTAACGAACAAAATTTAAAAAATATTTAAAAAAAATGATGTTAGATGTTAGATTTTAGATCAGAATAAAAGAACACAAAAACCTTCTTAGAAAGGGCGATTTTAGTAAGTTTAGTAAATAAGTAGTAGTAATATTTAGTAAACCTCAGCTATATATTTTTTTGCTAGTATGTCACTGTCATTAAAAACTATTATCGACAATGTAAGTATCATAGACATAAACAAAAAATATATTTACTTCCTATCTTTCCATTATATATAGAAATTAATAATTTATTTTTAGATTCGTTTTGAAAACGGGAGGAAAAGACCTCCCGAAACGTTAACGTTCAAAAGTTTGTATTTATTTTAGAACATTTCAATATTTTTTTCAAATTTCGTTAGTTAGGTAAATTTATTACATAAAAGAATCACTTAGTAATTTGTTTCCGTTTGGTTTTTTGTTTTTTACCCAGTTATTCTTTATTTACATAAGAACAGACATTTTTGATATTTTTTTTGAGCTTTAAATCGTGGCGGAAAACCCAATAAAAAGAAAAAAAAATATGAGCACGCCACAGCTATTTAAACAATACTTAGAATTATCTTTGGCCTTAACTTTTTTCCTTGGGTATTCTCTAAATCACTTCTTTATAGCCTAACAACAATTTAAAAAAAACAAAATCCGATGCCGTTTAACCCTGCCTACGACGATACTTTCCCCATCACCCCTCACGAGCGATAGGTCAAAATAATGTTGCAATTTTTTTGTTCTAAAATTTAAAATAGTTGCAGAAATTCATAATTTTTACTTATAATAATATTAAAACAAACATATTAATAAATTATCATTTATTTATAAAAAGTAACGATTGACATTATTATTAATCCACGCGGTTCGATAAAGATGCAGCAATAGCGTATTTGTGTTTACATGTAAATATATACATATATCGGTCTATATTCTGTATATGTAAGAAAATTTTGAGGCTATAAAATTTATATTAAAAAAATATGCATTCTGGATACAAAGAAAAATAATTTTTTTTTAACCTCAAATTCAGAAATTTCATACATTGTAATCTCTCTTTTTAGCTCTATCATTTTTTTTCTCAGCTGGTTGCGCGACGTTCTTTGGTCGATTGTACGGTTGGTTATTTGTAATTGAAAATTGAAAAAAAAATTGACTTCAATTATTTAAATAATTCTGTCAATAACCCAATATTATTCATATATAATAACATTTTGCAAATCAAAAATCAAACTTTATAATGTTTTTATGCTATAAAGTTGGAAAATTAATAGTGAAAAAAGAGAAAAATCCTTGCGGAAATCATTCAACCATAAGAGACTGTGTATCAGAACGGTTGAAAATTTTTCTGAAAAACTAGACGGTGGATAATTTTCAAATTTTGAGCATGGTTCAATACATTTGTCACAATTACCGAATTTCGAGTCTTAGACTTGGAAAGTCGTTTTTTTCCATAAGATTCGCGCGTTCGTACCTCCTTAACATGGGTTTTTTGCACTTTCTTACTAACACACACAAGCACAAGCTCACTAAATATTTTTGATTCGGTTTCTTTTGTGATCCTTTCAGATAGACAAATTTTTACATTGGAATCAAAAATGTATTTTATAAATTTTCCGAAGATTAAAATTTATTTATACCGTTTTTCTCAATAACTATCTAACATTTTCAAATTTACTGACTGCTTTTTGCTGGTTTTCCTGCTTACTGCTGCTCTCGATCGTAATTAAAAACAGATTTTAAATACGAAAAAATTGATTAAACTCATGATGAAATGTTTTATTGACAATAACAGAGAGTTTTGTAAGTTAGAGGTTTAAATTAAGGTAAAATATGATTTTTTCGTATTTAAAATCTGCTTTTAATTACTAGCCGAATGCAGTATAAAATGCAGAATGAAATATAAAGTGCTTCCCAATAAGGAAGATATGACTTTGACAGCTAATGGCGGCCATATTTGATATCCAATTCTTGACATTTGCTGTCAATTGTTTCCAGTAAGGTCTGCCATTTCACCATGAACAAGTTTTCGTTGTCACAACGTTTGGAAATTGTCCAAACATTTTATCAAAATTCGAGAAGTTTTGTTGTTACTCCAAGAACATTTCGTTTAAAACACGGTCATCATTCTACCCCTTCTTATCAAGCCATCCGCCGTATAATTGATAAGTTTGAACGTGAGTTTAGTCTTCATGGCCAAAAACCACCGTCATGACTTCGTAGTGGTTGTAGTGAAGAAAATATCGCGGCTGTTCGTGAAAGTGTTGCTGAAAACGATAATGTGTCTGTTCCGCGCCGTTCTAAAGAGATGGATTTATCCAGGATGACCACCTGGCGTATTTTGCATTTGAATCTCGGTTAACACCCATATAAGATTGTATTGGCACAAGAACTTAAGCCAACTGACCATCGATTACGCTGGGAGTTTGCAGATTGGGCGTTGAAAGCAATGGAAAACGATTCGAATTTTCAATTTTCATAACGATATTTTGTTTAAATCATAAATGGCGTTAAATATACCATCTAATAAAAACAATGAGCACCGAATTTTCTGTGATTTATTTCAAATTCAAATCCTGTCGCTCTTATTGGGAAACTTTTTATAACATTTAAATGAATAAAACGCATTGTAGTAAGTAAATTTGAAAATGTTGGATAATTATTGGGAAAAACGGTAAAACATTAACTTTCGGTAAACTTATAAAATCATTTTTTAACTCCAACATACAAATTTTTCTATCTAAAAGGATCCCAACAGAAGCAGAATCAAGAATATTTAGTGAGATAATCAATATAATCAGCGAGAAAAAAATATCTAAAAAGCGCAAAAATCCCATGTTAAATGAATGGGAAAAGTATCGTTATTTAGGCAGGATTGAACGGCATCGGAATTTTTTTTTCAAAATTGTTTTTAGGCTATATAGAAATTATTTAGAGGATACATAAGTCAAAAAAGTTAATTTGGAAAATCACGGACATGCTAGTGGATATGTGTTTTCTCTCGACATTTTTTCTCAAGACGGCGAGGCTTGTCACATATTCCGCCAGACAATCGACTTATTGCAAGAAAAAATTCCTCGACGCGTAATTTCGCGAAATGCAACATCAACTGGCCAATTAAATATCTGATTTACAGAAATAAACCTCAATCAATTCTTGACCTTAAACGAAAATTGAAAATATTCCACGCGATATGTTTGAATAAGGGCTGGTTCTACAATGCAAGAATATATCAGGTATAAGCTATACTTCGAATAAAATTGAAACGACATGGCATTTTATAGACCGTTTATAGATAATTTCCAAGAGAGACATCGTACGAGGGTAGTCCCACAAGTACCCGACCCGACGTATAGATGGCGGTTGTTGTTTGAAAAGAATGACTATGGTAGAAAGTACCAACCTTATAACAGTTAAGTTTAAAGTTTAACGTCACTACGTTATTGAATATTTGTTTGGCAGCCATTAATAGTGAACGCTCTCAGTGAATTTGTAAACATGGAAAAAAATGGTCATTGTTATGTAATAAAATAGTTTCATTTAAAAGGTCTTAGTCCAACCGATATCAAAACGGAGCTAAATTCTACTCTGGGGAAGTCTGCTTGGGGGAGTTTACACCAGTAAAATATTGGGCGGCAGAGTTTAAACGAGGTTGTACGAGCCTCGCAGTGGTCGACCAAATGAGGTGACCACGCAGGAAATGGTGACTAAAATCCACAAAATGATATTGGATGACCGTCCCTTATTGGATAACCGTCCGTCCGTATTGGATAACCAGCCCTTAGTAATCGAAAATTGGATATCTTGAATGCATTCTATCAGATGAAGCCGAGGGGGCTATTATTGGACGCTATTATTTTCAAAACATAATGCCTGCATAATCAGCGGTGGTTTGTGGGGGAAAAAACAGGTGGGGCACGTATAACCAAATTTTGGAATGGGGATAGGGAAATGCGTCGCAACCAGAACTTTACATTTCTTAGTATCATACATACTTTGCTGTGTAGAAATACCAGTGTAACTGTCCGACATCAAATTTCATCTAGGTACCTATTTCAGACGTCGAATAGGTACCTAGATAATAAAATTTTGCTAAACTCACCATATGACCATGACCATTAAATCTGTTTGTAGTTGAAGTCCATCCTCCTAAATTTCTGCGCAGCAAAGTGGTCGATGACTTGATCATTAAAATTTGAAATTGACGTCACAAGTTTTTTTTCAATAGATAGCATTGTTAACACGCACAGCCGTTCCTGGCCTATAGTGTTTCTTAGAAATTTTTTGATTCGTTTGAGGGTAGAGAAACATCTTTCGCTTTCCACAGTCGTCATAGGGACGGTACACAAAACAATCAGCAATTACACAGATTTACTAAATGTTGATATTAAATTGTCTTGGATAAACTTTTGTAACAGCGGCAAAGCCCCACTGTGTTTCATAAAATCGTCCCGTGCGTACATCACCGAGAGTTCATTTTTTAATTTTAAGTAATGTACGTTTGCAAACAGGTTACACACAATTTTAATGCCTTCATTTGGAAAGACAGCTCGATATTCACCAAATTTTTCAGTTTCAAATAAATTTGCAATAGTTAGGTATACATCGAAACTAAAACATTCATGAACCTGTATGGTTAAGGTATTACAGATTTCCTTGCATATCCTGATATTCGGATTGGGGTCCTCCTTGTCAGTAAATTTCCGTCTCTTTCTGCGATTCTCTCTGATCGTTGTAGATTCTTCACCAGTTAAGTTACCAAATTCTTGATTAATTTGTATTTCTATATTGTCTCTAATATTTTGAATGGCTGTTGAAAAACTTATCTTGAAAAAGTTATCACTTGCGTCTAGTTGCCTGCTTTGCAGTTGATCAAAAAGAATGTCACAGTGAGGCATTATTTTATTGAAGAAAAACAACCAAAATTTAGAATTATCATCCACCAAATAATTTATTAATTCCTGAGCTTGATTAATAGAATTTTTATCCGACTCGGCGTCCATAATTTCTTCAAGGCATGTTTGCAATTCTTCTTTGTAAATGTAAACAATATTTACACATTTAGACGTAAAGTTCCATCTGGTAGGGGCCGCACGGTGTAGACGCTATTTCACGACGCTGTCCAGAACAGTTGTCCTTTTGGATGATCGAGAAAAGAAAGCCGGAAATGCAGACAGATTTGCAAAAAACACCTTTACACCTTTTTCTGTTGTGCAACATCTTTCAATTATTAGATTTAATTTGTGATTTTTGATGACAATTCGGTCCTCAAATGTTAATGTGACAGTATTTCTATTCATATATTGCACTGAATTCATCTTCTCTATTGTAATCGTTCAAAACATTCACTTTGCAACCACTCGAAAAGTCGAAAAACGTGATGGCGAGAAACACCTTACTATTGAGAATAGTTACTAGCAAAGCGATACATTGCTGTCTTTTCGCAAGCGAAAGTAAAGAAAACAGTAGCAGCACAAACTTGTCTGTGCCCAAAGCACATGTTCTTTAATCGGTGCGCTCCGGCAAACTATTTCGTTACCGCGAATGACATTATGGATGTTAGGCTATAGAAGTCGCTAGAAGCGTGATCATAGACAGAACAGAGAATAAATTAATATAAAAGCTGAAATTATTTCTTTCACTTCATTTTGTATTTTTTTAGGTAGTGCACTTTGCATAATGCATATTTGATCTTCAAGATAAAATAAAAATTACCGGATTATCACTTGTAGTTATCAATGTGCCTCATTTTAAAGTTCTGGCATTCTTATCAGAACTCTCATCAGGAGAGTTGGTCTCATGGTAGAGATATAGACAAAATTATTCATTACTAGTCTCAAAATGTTCTAACGTTTTTTTAGGTGATGATTTACTTCTTGCCCAATACGGGGCAAGTTCGAGACCAAAATATCCCGAACGACATTTCCAAATCGAATTCCGGCAATGGCATTCAGTCAAAACATCCTTTTCAAATGCTTACATTTAAAAATATCACTAACGATGTATGTGAAAATTAAATTACTTTCCGTATGATTGATCTAATAACCTACAACACTTTGCATCATAGGAAAAAGTCATACGGTGCCAGGTCAGGTAAACATCGTGGTTTAAAATGTCTGGACAAACAATAGTTAAAAAAATAGGTAAGCAAGAAGGAAATCAAAACAAATCAGAAAATATTAAATTTATATTGATATAAAATGAGTAAGAAAACATAAATGACATGAAAAAAGCGTATTACAAATACGGAATGAACAACTAAAAATAAATAGAAAAACATAAATAAAAATTAATAATCAGATCTGTAGTCCCTAATGTAGCGGAGATATTGAGGATGACAAGTATAGACGAAGAGCGACAGGGATATTTTGAAAGCAAGCTAATGAAAAGAATACTAAGTCTGAAGAAGATGGCGAAAGACGAATACTATAGGGAATACTATAGAGAACACGTAGGGAGTGATAAAATCTTCCAATCCAATTAACAGGATGACGTCTCTTATTACCTTGTCACCATAAGACCTTTTTTCTTCCAGAGCGTAACTAACACGAATCAGCTGATAACGATCATCAATGACCGTTTTGATCAAATTGTAATGATTCATAATGCACGATGTCTAACTGATTTTCTGGAACGAAGAGGCGAGTCGTGGATTTTTGAATACTACTTGAAAACGAAGGGCCAGAGTCAAGAATAGCACACTTCAATCTCAGCGCGACCAAAAAAACCAGAATAAGCAACTCAAAGATCAAAATCACTACGATTTGATTTTTTAACAGCCAGGATATTATCCATAAGAAATTTGTACCTCAAGGCCAAACGGTAAACCAGCAGTTTTACCGAGGAAGACTTCATCAAGAAGACCAGGGTGCTGGATCACGACAATGCTCCTTGTCAGCGATTTTAATTAAAAACATGTTGGCTTTTTTAGTCGCAGGTCCCTTATTCATCATTATGGAGTCCTTGTGACTTTTTCCTTTTCCCAAGATTGAAATTTCACCTCAATAGAGACTATTTTGGGACACTGGAGATCATTGAAAAGGCCGTAACCGATCAGCTGAAGGCGATTCCAGTATCTGAGTTTCAGCACTGCTATGAATAGTGGACAAAGCTTCTCCGGCTCCAGCACTGTGTAGCTTCCCAAGGCAAGTACTTTGAAGGAGACAATGTAGAATTTTAATTTCAACTGAATACAAAAATTATAAAAAATCAGTCTCATTACTTTGTTCACACAACGCGTGGTCTACACTGTATGGAGTCTACAGTGAAATATAACATAAGAAGCATGACTGTTATTCTCTCTCTCTTCTTAAAAAAATGTAATATTCTGGTAGGATAACGCACTATATCACAAATATATTTAAACTATGAAAGGCAAGGGGCTAACCGCATCGCGTCAGACATCAATTCACGATAACTGAAGTTAAGCGACATCGGTCGTGGTCTAGATTTGGTGGGTGACCAGATCAAATTAAGCCATGGATCAACTAGGCCTGTAGAGCTTGAAAAAACAAAAAAATATGAGATGGTTTATTAAAAATAGGATAGACTGTTTAGAATGGTTTGGATAGTCACAGAATTTAAATATAATGATGTGAAACCTTTTAGAATGGCCTGCACATTCACCAAATCAAAATTTTATAGACCGTTTATAGATAATTTCCAAGAGAGACATCGTACGAGGGTAGTCCCACAAGTACCCGACCCGACGTATAGATGGCGGTTGTTGTTTGAAAAGAATGACTATGGTAGAAAGTACCAACCTTATAACAGTTAAGTTTAAAGATTAACGTCACTACGTTATTTAATATTTGTTTGGCAGCCATTACTAGTGAACGCTCTCAGTGAATTTGTAAACATGGAAAAAAATGGTCATCGTTATGTAATAAAATAGTTTCATTTAAAAGGTCTCAGTCCAACCGATATCAAAACGGAGCTAAATTCTACTCTGGGGAAGTCTCCTTGGGGGAGTTTACACTAGTAAAATATTGGGCGGCAGAGTTTAAACTAGGTTGTACGAGCCTCGCAGTTGTCGACCAAATGAGGTGACCACGCAGGAAATGGTGACGAAAATCCACAAAATGATATTGGATGACCGTCCACTGAATATGCGCGAGCTAGCAGACATGGTAGGCATTTTAAAAAATGCTGTACATTGCATATTGACTGAAATTGTGGATATGAAATGATGGGTGCCGGGATTACTCGCAATGGAACAAAAAAAGCGTCGTGAGGATATTTCAATCGAGTGTTTGGCGAAGTTTTACAGGAATAAAGCTGAGTTTATGCGTCGATTCATAACCATGCATGAAACATGGGTCCATTACTTCACACCTGAAACGAAGGAACAGTCAAAACAATGGACTAAAATGGGAAAATCAGCTCCAAAGAAGGCAAAGACAGTTCCGTCTGCAGGCAAGATCATGTCGTCACTTTTTTGTGATGCGCGTAGGAAAATTTTCATTGATTATCTTCAGAAAGGAAAAACAATCAACGGCGAGTATTATGCGAACTTATTGCAGGGTTTGAGTGATGAAATCAAGAAAAAACGGCTGCATTTGGCGAAATAGAAACTTTTGTTTCATAAAGACAATTGTAACGTACCGACCCATATAATGTTGCATATTTTTTCTTATTTTTGTTTTCAAGCCATTGTATAAGCTTCACATTTCTATTACGATAACAAGTTATTTACCGCCTTTTTTACGGCATTGCTTTGAACCGAATATAAACCCTAAATATTTCTAATTGAATTTGTATTTGTAAGAAGATAAGAAGGAAAGTAAACAATAACACTTGAATAAATAACTAACAATAATGTACTCTTGAAACTAATATACAGACAGGGAAGTATTATAAAAGACAGTTTAGAAGCTGTATTCAAGTTGTAAACTAGGGAGTAAAAATATTTGAATAAATACAGTAATATTCGACAACGCTGCGGAGTGTAATTTCATCAAGACCATTACACAATGTACCAGTTCGCACATCCGTTATGGCGATGATCAGAATCAATGAGTTAAAGTTCGAAGTGCTTCCTCACGCACCCTATTCGCCAGATTTAGCTCTTCCAGATTATTTTCTGTTTTCAAACTTGAAAAACAGGCTCGGCGGTAAAATATTTACCAACAATGAAGAGGTGGCGTCTGCGGTTGATGGTTATTTTAAGGAGCTCGTCGATTCTCACTAAAAACCGGGAATTGAAGCTACTGAACATCGCTGGGAAAAGAGCATCGAGCTAAAAGGAGACTATGTGGAAAAATATAGATATATTTTCCCGAATGTATTGTTTTCTTTGTTAGGTCGGGTACTTCTGGGACTACTATCGTACCATCTCACAAATCCGCTTTAAAAAAACTTTAGGAATGATCTGCACAATGCACAATGCCTCCTTCAACAAGAGAGGATTAAGAGAAAATATGGAGAGTGGCATAAAAAATTACTGTTAAATTTATTTATTTATTTAAATGAACCTGTCGACTAGATACTTTTTAATATGAGCAATATACCTACGCAAAGTAGAGTATTTGTTGTAAAAAGAAAATTGTATGCATTCAAAGACAAAGGATGGATTTGGAATAAGACAAACTGAGAGCTGCAAATAAGATGACTCACCAAATGCACGTTTCGTGGCATACGCTTTTGCGTTTGACATTGAATTTCGATATCTCTTTATTTTTTGCGTTTTCAACGTTTAGTCATTTTCGACTTATCAGTCGGAATTTCGTACATACAACTGAGGAAAAAATAATGTTTTTATCACGACAAACACACAAAAACATTTTTTCTTAATGACTCCTTTTTATCGTGATTTCTTTGGGTCTTATAAATCAAATATTAATTATTGTTGCATTAAAATGGGGAATTCTATTACAAATTCATCTGACTTTCTAACGAATCAGGCATGAACTACCCGAATGTCCGGAAGGAATGACTACCATGCAAAAGCATTTTGCGGTTTTCCAATCGAATCCTTATTGTTAAATTGTATACTAAGTAATTTTATAATGGCCACCTTACACCGAAGAAGACTAGGTTGATACTGAATAACTTTCTTTATCAGAACTTCTTTCAGAGTTTCTATCAGAGTTTCTTTAACAGAAAAGGATGATCGGATGCCTCTATTTTACTGTCACAATTGAATCAGACCTAATGTTAACGAAATAGCAAATGGAAAAGTGGATGTTACCAGGGTGATTCACAAATTATCATCTCTAAAAGTGAATTTTGATCGATAAGTGTAACAAAAAATGTGGAATTATGAAATACTGATATTATTGCATGCACAGTTTTTAGTGTGTCCTGTTTCATCTATTATTTTAATATGTAAATATTTGATGGTATTAGGTGATTTTGTTCCTTCATATTAGAGAAATACTTTGAAATGAATAAAATATAATCGCTGTTTGAAAAGTTTTAGCCCTGATACAAAGATGGCAGTAGAATGACTAAATATTTGTCAAGCATGATCCCAATAAACTCAAAGAGATTTACCATTAAACACCGAATCACTTTTTTTGAAAGTTCGCGACGCACGTTTCGCTAACCATGTTAGCATCATCAGGATATTATTTAATCGGATTCTAAAACTAAACTATGACTTATTTATATGAGAACCCTAATTGCTAACCTACTACCTCGAAGCGTACTACCTACATAAAGAAACGTGTACAAAAAAAGGACACAAGAAAAAAGAAAAAAAAGGGGAAAAGAGAACAAAAGAAAGGAAAAAAATGAACAGTGAAGTTTACTGACCATTAATTCATAATTGGAAAAGTTGACTGAAGGGAATAGGTGCTTTATCCCGGTTTATTGTTAAAAGTGTAAATACCAATAAGGCTTTGAGTGTATCTGAAAGCATTCAAATAGAAAAATGCAAGAACATCATGAACTGCGATAAAGGACGTATTCCGTTCAATCAACTTATTCAATTATTAATGTAAGGCTCAGTTGACTTCACGGTTCATTTTTTTCCTTCTGTTCTCTTTTTCCCCCTTTTTTCTTGTATCCTTTTTTTTGTACACGCTTCAGTACATGGTTAGTGAAACGTGCACCGAGAACTTTAAAAAAGCGATTCGGTGTTTAGTGGTAAATCTCTTTAAGTTTAGTGTTTCACACCGAAGGTTCCAATTGAAGAATTGAAGAACCACATAAAAAATAATCCGGAGTCGTCAATTCAGGAAATCTGATAGCATTACAGTATTCTAATCTCATATTATTGTCTGTGGGCAACAGTTCTTGTACAATTTGAATCTTATGGGGAAACTTCTCAAAATTCGGCATTGTTGTTTTATGGGGCCCCGAACGATTATGATATTTTCTCTTAAATTTACGTTGAGTTGCAGTAATTGAATTATTTTTTTTATGTCAATTTCAATAACTTTACTGCATTCTTTTAGCGAGCATTTATCTATAATGAAACTTGCACGTCTGCACTACACAACGGTCAAACCCAAATTGTAACAAATACCACGAAAAAAACAACGCCAAAACAAGATTGAAGCGTAACCCTTGCCCCAGACTCCCTTTATCTACCACTTAATGTGGGATTCGAACAACTGTCATAAACTATCGATTAACCCTAAGCGGCAGCTCATACCGACTATCCACATTTGGTTTGTACATAATCCTCTATGGAAAAACTTAACAACTGGTGAGTGATTGACGATTCTTATCATAGATTTTCCTCAAATGATATAATTCATTGGTTAATTAAACCAATCTGTTTACGTGACGGTTTCAATATAATATTTTTTTGTTTCACGGTTGCGCACCAAATTTAAAGGTAAGAAAACAGTCATATTAAAATAGGAAATCCCACTATAATTTATAAAATAAAATTCATATGAATCTTATTAACTAGGCATGATCTATAATGAAAACCCAAGGTGTACCTTTCAATAAGCAGTGACTGGTAGTAACTGGACTTGCGGTTTTTACACAAAAGCCAAAAAAAAAGATGGATTGTGAAAAAGAGGTTTTTTTTAAAAGATTGTTTCTGACTCATCAATTCGTTATATCGTTTCAAAGACCTTAAAAGTCTTCATTATCTGTTTCTGTCGGTCACACGATAATTTTCGTCATTGATTCTGATGAAAGTTGCTTACATATCCATTAAAAACAAATTAACTTAATTTTTACGAGATAGTATTTTTTATCATTTAACTGGTCGTAATAGCGTTTATCTGTATTCTCGTTCCACGAAATCGCTTTAGAAGAAACAATAATTTATAAAAGTGGGTAAAACGAAGTTCATGGAACTTGCTTGAGATAAGCCAAACTTTGATGGATCCAAGGTCAATCAAAATTTCTTGTGCTGAATCGTTGAAAATGTTGGAAGACTATGATGAGTCAGCTTTATCGAAAACACGCGCATACGAGTGATTCAAAGATTGCCGAGAAAAGGTTTAAGACTTGCCACCGTTGCGACCAATCCTCAATGTCTTCGAGTGACGAAAACATCGACAAAATAAGGAAATGGTGATGAAAATTATTGTTTGCCGGAAACCCGATCTGTGGAAGGATAATTCTTGGATTTTGCACCATGATAACGCACCATCTCATACGATGTATGTAAATAAATGAGACAGGACGTATGAGTAAATGACCCTTGATCAAAAGTTCCCGGAATTTATTCAGAAAATACAAAATACAAGTTTATTTATCAAAATTGATATTGTCTACTTCAAAGTACTCCCCATAGACTGTAACGCATTTATGCCAGCGCTTGATCCAATCCTCGAAACAATTTTTATACTCGGTGTTGGGTAAGGCCATCAGAGCCGTCTTTCTATTCTTAACAACCTACTCTTGACTGCTAAATCGCCTGCATATCAGATGAATTTGGTGGTGTTGGATGATATTCGTTCCGTTCTTGGTCAAAAAGTCGCAGATAATGAATGCATTATGCGACGGTGCGTTATCGTGGTGTAAAATCCACGAGTTGGTTGCTCACAAATCCTTTTTTTTTAGCAAATTGCTTCACGCAAACGTTTCGTAACGCCCAAATAATACTCCTTGTTGACCGTTTGATCGTCCGGAAGGAATTCATGATGCACAACACCGTTGTAGTCCATGAAAATCGAGAACTTCGCTTTCTTTTTCGATTGAAAATGACGTTTTTTCGATCTTGGCTCATTGGGTGTACGCCATTCACTCGCCTGTTGTCTGGATTGCGTGTCGTACTCGTAAACCTACGTCTCCCCTCCGGTAATAATGCGTTTGATAAATGTTGGATCGGATTCAGCCTTGGAAATCATGTATTTTGCGATATCAACACGGTCCCTTTTTTTGCATGTTCAGGTCTTTCGCAACAACTTTGCTGTAACACGGCGAAACCCCAAATCATTAACTAAAATGTCTTGAACGGATCCATAAGCAATGTTCAAGTTCAAGTTAATTTGCCATTATTGACCACCATTTCTTTCACTTTATCGATGTTTTCGTCGGTTTTCGATGTTGACGGCCTCTGCATTCGTCATCATCCACGAACTTACGACCACTTCTGAAGCATTCGTGCCATTGCTAAACGACTGTTTTCTTTAGAGTACCGTTGCCGAAACACTTTTCCAATATTTCCAAGGTCCTCGCACCATTGAATCCATTTTTAACGCAAAATTTAATACAAACTCGTTGATGCAAACGTAATTCAATTTTTAAAATTGTAAAAATCGAAAACTCGCACAGAGGGAGATGTACTTAAAACGGCGTAACTTTTACAAATGTCAGGGCTATGACGCTGAAATTTGGTGGGAATGTCAACCTAGTGGTAACCTAGCATAAAACAGAACTCTAACTGGGTGGCTGAGAGCGGCACACTGTGGTCATTCAGGGAACTTTTTGATCAAGGTGATATGAAAGTGAATGAAAATATGTAAATAATGAGACATAGCGATCGATCTAACAACACTGTTCGCTTCCCCTTTGGAGCAAAGACAGGCCAACATCTGGTGCGTCTTCAGTACGAGTTTGACCTCCGAAGGGCCACTTGGTAGTTCGTAGTAATTCTTTTCGTAAAGTGAATTTCTCTAGTGCATTCTTTAAATGAGTGACAACAATTCTGGTGCAACAGTGGGTTATTGAGTCTTGTTTCAGACTTGGACACAGTGCGAAGGAAACTTTTGCAAAACTTCAACAGGCCTATGGGAACAATGTTTTGTTCCTTGTCCAGACATTCTCAGAAGCCCGAGGTTCGATTGAAGATGAACCACGAGCGGAGGGCCTTCAGTTGCAAGAAATAATGAAAATGTCCATAGAATCCGGAATCTTGTGCGTTCTGATCATCGGCTGACGGTCAGATTAATCAGATAAGAGTTGAACTTAACTCACACAACTGTTCATCAGATTTTAACCAACGAATTGGGGATTAAAATAATCTGCGCGAAAACGGTTCCGAAAAACCTTTCACAGGATTAAAAAGATAAGAGGAGGAAAACATATTTTGACTTTTTGGGACCGACTGAAAATGACTCTCATTTTCTGGAACGTGTGAACGAAGCAATGACGAGAGTTGGATTTTTGAAAACGAGCCGGAAACGAAGGGCCTGGAATGGCACACTCCAAACTCATCACCCCCAAAAAATCCCAGATTGAGCAAAGCAAATATCAAAAGCATTCTGATTTACTTTTTTGATAGCCAAAGGATCATCCATAAGAAATTTGTGTCTCAAGGCCAAACGGTTAACCAGCATTTTTACCGAGAAGTTCTTGAAATATTTCGAAAAAGGGTTATTCGTGTTAGACAACATCAAGAACGCCTAGGTGCTCCATCACGACAATGCGCCTTGCCATAATCTTTATCTCCCTTATTCACCAGATTTAAATGTTTGTGACTTTTCCTTTTTCCAAAATTAAAAATTCACCTCATAGGACTATATTTTGGGACATTGGAGATTATTGAAAAGGTCGTAACCGACCAGCTGAAGGTGATTCCAGTATTTGAGCTTTAACACTGCTATGAAGAGTGGACAGATCGCCTCCAGCGATATGTGGCTTCTCAATCTCTCTACTACCTATCTTACTAATATTCAACGTCCATTACTATGAAGGAGTCAATGAAGAATTGTAATTTTAATTGAATAAACAATCTATCTCATTACTTTCTTCACGTATCTCGTACATCGATTATTGTGAAACGTGAGTTTTTGACTAAAAACTCAACAAATGTCAACGACTGGATTTTTGGCGATATATACTACGTATGTAAATATGAAATCTGCATTTTTGTATAGAAAATACACGTTTATTGTATGAAAATGATAAAACAAAGCTTGATTCAAATTGATCATTTGTCGTTAGTAACGTTCAATATTAACGGTTTCGCCAGATTTTAGCAGCTCATAATAGATCACACCCTTCTGATCCCACCAAACACAAACACACAATAATAACATGAAATAAAAACCAAAAAAACACGATAAACCTTTTAATGAACTCACATAAAAAAATTAAACAAACACAACAGAAACGTTAATAATTGTTTAAAACAAATCGTTTTTTGTTGAACGCTAATATTTTCAAACACTACAAAAATTCTCATTAGTAGTAAATACTTTGTCTTTGATTTTATTACATTTGGTATATATTTACTCTGCATCTTAAATATTGAAACAGTGACTATTTATCATTAAAACTATTTATCATTACTAGGTAACTATGGTATAACCAATCTATAGCACAACTGATCTATCTGTTTAATTTCATTTTAAAGTTTAACGCAATTAATATACGAGAGGCGTTCGAAAAATGCTCGGCAGAGATTGCCAAGGACATGTATAACTAAAAGACTATGATATTTTTCTTTTACTTTTTCTGTTTTCTTGTTCTTTTTGACTTTTTCTGAAACAGTTCTTTTTATTGTCGTAGAACTCTATGCCTTACACTTTAAACTGCTTCAACATTCGTCATATTCGTTGGATTTAATTCCCAGTGATTACTTCCCCTGAAATCTGAAGAAATACCTGAACAAAGATTCACTTCAAAATATCAAGGTCATATCGAGGTAAAAGCTGAAACAGCTGCATATTTTGCGAGTAGGACAAATCACATTATACTGGCGATATTAAAAAATTAGAACGTTATTGGTCTGAATGTTGGGGTATCATTCATGCTTTAGCGGTCTTTTGGGGGTAATTTTCTGGAAAAAGTATAAACCGATCACTCCTTTGGACTATAACTATACTAAACAATGACTTTTTGAAAATTAATGGATGTAAATTCGATAAACTTGGAGCTTTTCGACCCACCCTCGTAAACAGTGATTGAAAAAAGAACAAGGTTCTCAAGAAACTCCACTTAATACTTTAAATTTTTGTTAAGCTTGAGTACCTCTTCAAATTAAAAGTTTCTGGACTGATTTATTAAAACAAAAATACCCTCTAATTATAGAATTTCAAAATAAATTAGTTCATTTTTTTATGTAATCAGTTTTTTTAAAATTAGGTCCATACCAATAAAAATTTGCGTGTGTGTTGAATTTACTGTGCGGCGAAAATATTTACGACTCAAAATTACCGAACACAGTCAATAAATATTTGTGTCGGGCGCTCTGTACGACCCTCTCTGTTGGTGTGTGTGTGTGCAATGACATGTTAGAAGGTTATGTTTGATTAGGTTATTCCAACAAGCGTCAAAAATAAAATTGTTTATGTTTTTCAGTATTTATACTTATCCAATTTTCTGAAGTTTATACTTTTCGATTTTGGTACAAATACTTCATCCAATAACGCCTTTTTTTGCGATTATTTTTCGTTTTTCTTGATTAAATTGTTCATTATAAATGCAGCAAACTTCTTCAACGTAATAATATACTAGGACATACATACTTCGTTCGTGAGCGTGCTATGCGGCGAAAATATTTATGTGTGATCTTGTGTGTCAGAGCATCTGCACTGCCACGCACGGGCACCACATACAACAAATACAGCTTGCACACCGCAAATTTTTATTAGTGTGGGCCCAGTTTTAGAGGTTAGAGACACGGTGCCAAATTTTAGAGTTATTTAACAACTGGGTTTAAAGTTTAACTTATCAAGTTAAGTTTAGGGTAAGTCCAGGTCAGCGTCTGGCGAGTGATCAAGGTTGAAGCCCTTGTCCAGCGTGATTACCGCCGTTACTGAGAGAATTTTTTATTGAATTTTAAATAAGAATATTTTTATTTTGGTTAATGCATCAATTTAACATCATTAACATCGAAAATAGAACATTCCTGCCTAAATAAACACACAAAATATGATATAGGGCTACGAAAGAAATTTTATTCAAATATGTCTTCCATGCACTGTATAACCGTTCAATTTTATTTTTAAATTAAACGCAATTTCATGATAAACATACAACTTAATTTATACAACTCGATAGATTACCATAATGACGCAAATCAATAAATCTAAAACTAGGAAGCTATGGAACTAAAAAAAGAAATTTGACTCAATCAGCCTATTCTTAAAATATATAAAGGGTGTCCTGAAATTCAACGTCAAGCGGATGCCGGGCGAAAGGCCAGGTTATACCAGTTCCAGCAAAAATAAGAAAAAAAAATCCATATCACCGTGTTAAGTAAAAATAGGCATATTTTTGAAAATCTTGAAATTCGACACCCTAGGCTATATATCTTTAGGTACTTTGATCAAAAATTTCCCAATTTTTCAGTGTTATTTTTTATAACGTGATCCTAAATAACCATGCTATTAATCGCAGTCACAAATCAAACAATGAACGTTGTTAATTTAGTAAAAAAAAAGTTCCATTGAATCGTGGTTTAAAAATTATGTCAGCTAACTTTGACAATTCATCTTTAAAAAGAAATGTATTACACTACCCTGGATAAGTTATTTCAAAAGATGGCCCATTTTGTCACGATTTCAATTGGGGTATTGGGGATTTCTTTCGGGATACTCTCCTTCGGGATACTCTGTCTGTTCAAATAATCCTGTACAGGACGAGCATAATGCGCTGGGCAACCTTTTTGTTGAAACCACATTTGTCTGTAGATATGACAAAGTCTGCAAATCGTTTTGGAGAAAATCCAAGTAGTTGGCGCCATTGAAAGTTTCAGGCAGCTCCAATGGTCCAATTAATTTGCCCGTTTAAAATTTCGGTCCTTTAAATTGAACCGTCTTTTTTAAACGTCGATTTGTCTGTATTGATTTGTCGAACATTGTTCTGCAAAAATCGATTCTGGTAGTGTAATCACGATATAGCAAACAGCGTCATTATCTATCTCATTCTATCTGTCCATCTCACTTACACTGGTGAAGTCCATTTTTGAGCACACACAAGTATTTTTTATCAAGCTATGAGTTTTTTGAAATGTGGTCCTTTTGTAAAAAATAAGCAATACATTTTTTGTGGAATGAAAAGTGCCAATTGTACCATTTTGTAATCTTGACTACATGGGCCATCTTTTGAAATAACTTGCCCTGGGTAGTGTAATAATTTTTTTTTTAAAGATGAAGTGTCAAGTTAGCTGCCAATTTTTTAAACCACGACTCAATGAAATTTTTTTTACTAAATTAATAACGTTTATTATTTGATTTGTGACTGCAATTAATAGCATGGTTATTTAAGATCACGTTATAAAAAATAACACTGAAAAATTGGGAAATTTGTGATCCCAGTATTTAAAGATACAGAACTGCAAGATTGTTGAAAATATGCCTATTATAACTTAACACGTGATCTGGATTTTTTTGTGGCAGAATTGGTATAACCTGGCCTTTCGCCCGGCACCCGCTTGGCATTGAGTTTCGGGACACCCCGAATATATATATATATGTATATATATATATATATATATATATATATATATATATATATATATATATATATATATATATATATATATATATATATGTATATATATATATATATATATATATATATATATATATATATATATATATATATATATATATATATATATATATATATATATTCTTATGTCACGTTTAAAGTTTATCGATTGTATGAATAGTAGGCTAGGAATATTTTGTTTCGTTGTTAATGACAGCACTCAAAACAATTCGTTTAGATTTACAGTTCTAAAGATTTTTTTAGAAGATAAACAGTTTTATTCAATACTTGCAATAGATTTTCCTTAAAATTAAGGTTATAATTTCTTAATTTTTTGAAAATATTACATTTTTATGGTAGACTGTTTTATTTGTGACTCTAAAAAATTGAAAAAATTAATCGGACAAGGAATTTAACTGAATATGATGTAGTGCGAGTATCAGTTCTATTGGACGAGGGAAATTGTCAGAGTTATGTTGCCAATTTCTTAGGCAAACATCGTTCCACAATAAGTCGTATGGTAAGACGTTTGACTGAAGTAGGAACTTATTCTAGAAGGCCAGGGCAAGGGCGAAAACGATGCAATAACGACCGAGATGAACATTTTCTTAGACAACATGCTTTGAAGAAACAGGACTGCCACTAGTTCTATGATGAGAAACGAACTCAAAGCTATCTGCAATGTCGCAATTTCTTCTAGAACAGTTAGAAGACTGTTAAATGCAGCTGAATTAACCTAAAACATCCAAATGGTCGTGAGCGAGTATGGAGAAGACCAGGAGAGAGGTTTGCTACTTGCAATATCTCTGCAAGGATTCCATTTGGCGGTGGCTCTATTATGTTCTGGGGTGGCATCTAATTTGATACTAGTACATAATTAGTTCCTGTGCGTACAAGATCCATGAATGCTGATTAGTATCTTGATAATATTGTAGTAGAACATGTGATGGCTTTCCGATATTTTTTGGGACCCAATTTCTTGTTTATGCAAAACAACGCTCGACCTCGCGTAGGAAGGGAGGTACTCGATTATCTTATTCAAGTTGGTATACTAATTATGCAATGCCACCAAAAAGCCCGGATCTGAATTCGATCGAACATGTATGGAAATACCTTAAAAGAAATGTGAAACCTCACATTCCTGCACCTAGGAACCCCAGGGAACTTGAAAATGCAGTTATCACAGAATGGGAAGAAATTACTCAAGATTTTATCCAAAATTTAATTAGAAGCATGCCTAGACGTATAAATGCTGTAATCCGAAGTAGAGAAGGCAACACACGCTACTAGTGTCCCAGTTAAACCATTAATTTCTATATATATATATATATATATATATATATATATATATATATATATATATATATATATATATATATATATATATATATATATATATGTGTGTGTGTGTGTGTGTGTGATGTATATGAACAATGGTTAGTTGCTTGACCGGGAGGAAGCCCCACCAATCCCTTACATTGGAGGGCACATGTTCCGTATGTTGGTGGTTAGACTTATCAAGGTACCGACATATGCTCTCTCGCCAAGAATAGGGAGTCCCTCTCCACAATCAAACAACCCATATGTGCCCACATCAAACATCCATGTTAGATCGAAATATATATAAAAATACTGATAAACCCCAACTAAAAAGGTATTACAATAAATGGAATATTTTCAAATACATTAATATTCTCACTTAATCTTTCAGTCAATTGTAATCTTGTCACGTATTGGTTACAAAAACAACCTGTGTCATTCAAACAATATATGTTTATACGATATCAATAATAGCTCATACATAAAATTAAATATATGAATGTCTAAAAAAGTGATAGGACTGTTAAAGGAAGAAAATATCTTATATAAGGAGAGGATTTAAAATGCGGAACAATGTTATCTACAAGTGATAATCCGGAAATTTATATTTTATTTTGAAGAACGAATAATGGCATTATGTTCTGAAAATAATGTCTTCGAAATGTCCAGCTCGTCTTAGTTTGGCGGAATGCATTCTGAAGACTCAATTTTCGATTACTCTTTGACACATGTATGTATATTTTCAATGGTGGACATGTTTCGTTTAAGGTCAAGGATTGTTTGGGGTTTATTTCTGTAAACCAGATGTTTAACATAACCTCACAAAAAATAATCCGTCAGGGCGTGAGATCGCATGATCTTGGTGGCGAATTGACATTACTATTTCGGGCAATAACGCGTTCCAAGAAATTTTTCATGCAATAAATCGATCCCTTGGCGAGATGTGACACCGAGAAGTCCACCGTCTTGTTGAAAAAAAAGCATTGATTATATCCACATTTATCAGTTTAGGCCAAATATATTCTGTTAGCGTATTCCTATAGCGCTCACCATTAACAGTAACAGGATGTTCATCATCGTCTTCAGAAAAATAAGGTCTTATCACTCTTTCAGTCCAAAAATCGCACCAGGACGAAGAGATAATTCCTGATTCCACAAACCCATTAAGCCAGAGGTGCACTTGGTTAGAAAAGATTATTTTTGCCTCAAAATTGAGTCTCCAAAATTCATTTCACCAGATGAGGCCCACATGAGGGCGATTTTTATTTTTAGAACATAATGCTGATATTTGTTCTTCAATAGATAAAATAAAAATTACCGGATTATTACTTATCGTAGTTATGAGTTATGTTTCAAGTTATCATTTTAAAGTTCTGACACTCTTATTGGACAACCCTTTACCATAAATTATTCGAAATATGCTTTCTATGTAGCAATGCAGTCGTTAAAAGGTATGGTGAATAATGGTGTGTCTACGTGAAAAAATATACAAGGTGCGTCTCACGGAAAACAGGACCTTTTAAAAAATAGCTATTTCTAGTAGCGTAATCTTTTGATGGGGTGCAGCCTTTAAAATGTGCGTCCTTCATTGACGTTCTGACAAAATTTCATGACATTCGGATCATTAAAAGCCAAGTTATCGCGCTTAAAGTGTCAGTGTGTTTCTACCATCGGTGGAAAAATGAACATCGAACGCAGAGCGAATATTAAGTTTTGTTTTAAACTTGGTATAACATGCACCGAAATGTTTCAATGAATGAAACAAGTGTATGGTGAGGATTGTTTATCCCATAGCAGAGTCCACGAGTGATTTAAACGATTCAACGAAGCTCGTGAGGACATGAGGAAAAAGTTCGTGAATTTATAAAAAAAATTAGCCAAAATCTTCGTTAGGATACATCGAAATGGAATTGAACATGTCCAAATCATTTGATCCTTCGGAAGGTTTGTGCACGGTTTGTTCCACACAAATTGATTGACAACCAAAAATTGCTCCGAATTCAACATTGCAAGGACTTCAATAAAAGTCGAGTCGAAAAAGGACGAAAACGTGTGTTGTCGCGTATGCGTCGTGTGCGGTCACAATACCGTCAACAAGGCAAATTGGTGCTTATTGCACGATAATGCGCCGTCCCATGACAGGACGTTGATTTTTTGGCCAAAAATGGCATTTTAACCATCAATCACTCACCATACTCGCCTGATTTGGCTCCTTGCGACATCTACCTCTTCGAAAAACTTCATCTGCCGATGAAAGGACATTGAAGCCATTCAAAAGGCGCTGACCGCCATCCTGCAGAACATATATTTGGCTGAGCTCAAAAATTCATTCGTCAATCTAATTTACCGTGCAAAACGTTGTATTGAGGCACAAGGGGACTATTTTGAAAAAAATCATTTTTGCCGAAAAAATAAATATTTGTGTTTTTTTTAAAGCTTTGTTTTCCATGAAACTCACCTTGCATAATTAACAAAAAGAACTTCAAACTCCCAAAAAATTGTTGCTTGCCGTCGGAAAAAAACAACCCGAAAAGGTGGCGAGTCCTTTAAATTCTGAATTATTCTTAATAATTTTGATTATCGATGAAAGTGATACGACTCCGGTTTAATTCACAGTCACAAATATTTCTAAAAACTCTTCCAGATCTATAGTGAGGGAAAAAGTATAGGAGCAAACCAATTTTTCTCAGTTTGTTTATTTTAACTGCATTAAATCTTATAACGTTAAATCAAGACAAATTACAAATGATTTTTCAATAAAACTATACCATAATTAAAACATTTTTTTTTTTAATAGCCAATAAACTACAGATTTTTCATGGAAAAAAATTAAATAGTTGTTTTTGATGGTTTAATACGCTTTCGGTACTAATAACTTAAATCTAGCTTAATCAGTTATAAAGTGCGTGTTAGTTCTAATAGTAATGGCTAGAAAAAGTCAAGAATGGCCTTTGGAGATACAGACGGATATTGTAAATTTGGAAATAAATGGTATAAAATTGCGGTAAATTGCCAAAAATGTAAAGCCTAATTTATCTACAGTAGTGCATTACCTAGTGAAAACATGAATTAATTAGCCACATTGAGAATGAAGAGAGGGAAGGACGACGAAAAGCACTATCAGTTAGAATTCAGAAAAAAATGTAAAATTTTATTAGAAAAAGTAGCTTCACTTCAAGGCAAGAAGTAGCCAAAGAGCCCGAGGGCGGCGCGCATCGCGCCGAGCATCAGTTCTCAATAACTGAAGTTAAGCGTCGTTGATCGCAGTCGAGGTTTAGGTGGGTCGTAATATAGGCAACCCAAGAAACCTCCCGACACTTTGCGGTATAAGGTATATCCGATAAAAAAAAAATCAGCAAAAAAAAATAAACAGGGAAAAAAGACGTCAGTTCGCTAAAAAGTACGCAAATTATTCATTACATTTTTGGAAATCAGTAATTTTTCCTGGCCAAAGTTTAGCTCATTTCGTTTCGATGATCATAAGTGTGGAGAAAAAAAGCACTGGATTCTGGATATACTATTCCTACAGTAAAACAAGGTGGTTGTAATCACTAATGGGATCAAAATGTTTGGAAGTTTGTGGACATAGCCAGAAAATGTGTTCCAAAGTATTTCGAAATTAAGTACCACGGATGTCTTCAGATAACATCAAGAATACAGATAATATTCATTAAAAACTGTATTACTCTCAGAATGGAGAAATATATTAAGTGACATAATAAAAAAAAATGTAGAATCAATGCTAAGACGGTTGCAAGATGCCATTTATCATCGTTTCTTAACCTTTTTAGTATCGCGACCAACTAAATAGAAAAAAAGTTAAGTAAAAAACATGGCGACCACCTTACTACAATATGTTAATTTGACGTTTATCAAAGTTTTACATCGTCCGGTTAATACGGCGACGATTCGTTCTTTTTTCAGTATCGTGATTTACGAAGAATCGTTTTTATTTTTAAATTGCTTATAAACTCATGAGAGCGGATTCACACGCTTACGAATCGTAAAAAAAAAACGAATCATCTATTTGTCTTTGTATTATTACAAATTATTATTAATGACGAATCGTCTGGCTGTTACATTATACCGAAATACTGCACACAGCCACAAATATCGAACTAAAAGACTTGTGTAACCCCTTGTTCTTATATTGCTTTTACCACTTCGAACCTGTGCCCTGCATTTGCACGAACTTGTAAAATGAGCCCCACGTGTAACTCGCGCCACCATGCAGGTTCCTACAAGCTATGCGCTTTGGTAATAAAAACAAAAGAATGAGACAAAGAGTTTCATTGTAAATTACGTTTTTACGAAAACAACTACTACGATTTTTTCTCTTACCCACTGTTAAATACTACGATTTCTTCTCTCACTTAAATAAATGATTAACAATGTGGTAATAAAATAAATTAATATTAAATAAAATGGACACATTTATGACGAAACGAAATGCACCGTCTACATCTGGTGAAACAGTAAAGAAAAAGACCAGATTGTACAATGAAACATATTTAAAATATGGATTAATTGCCTTGAATGACAAGCTATAATGTGTTGTTTGTTATCAAGTTCTGGGTCAATTAAAGAAAATATGCCATTTTGCAAATTAATCCCTGGACTGGCGAAGGACTTTTTATTGACATAACACAAAACGAAAACTGGACTTTAATAAATGCATGTTGCGGTATGTACTGATGGTGGAAAATCGATAACGGAGAAGAATATTGGTGTGATAGTAAAATTTAAAGGGATTATGCCACATATGGAAGGGACGCACTGCTTTCTTCACAGAAATGCGCTTGGTACAAAAAAGATGCCAGATAATTTACAAAATGTCTGTTAGAAGCCGTAGAAATTGTTAATTTTATTAAAAGTCGACCATTGCAGATGTGCTTTCCACATTGTGAGAAGAAATGGATGCCAAATACGACTCACTGCTTTTCCATACTGTAGTCAGGTGGTTGTCGCGAGGAAAAGTTCTAACGAGACTTTTTGATTTGCGAGATGAATTGAAAATCTTTTTAACCGATAAAAATTGCTCATTTTCAGGGTTTTTAAAAGATGGAGAAACTTTAATAGTGTAGGCTTACTTGAATGATTGCCTACGAGTTTACAAGGCCGTAACAAAAACAATTTACTAATGACGGACAAAGTCAGAGTCAACGCCCTCATCAAGAAGTTGGGTATAGACCCCATCCATATGGATTATACGACGATTGAAAAACGCAATTTTGATGCATTCACTTTAACTTCGGATTATATTACCACAAATATGGATTTAGAAAATTCTGTCATTGATCACGTATTTAAGAGCATGAAAACGCATTTATGTGAATTCAAAATACAGTTACTGGAATATTTTCCAGATAGCAACGATGATTTGTCGAAAAGATGGGTTCTCAATCCATTTGTTGAAAATGTTGGAGCTACCGAATTACCTATTGAGATTCACAACCAACTTATTGAAACATCGGCCAACAAAACTTTACAACTAGAATTTTTAACTCAAGATTTAGATTAGTTTTAGCTTGCACGACGATGTGAATATGGAAGCCTAGTAACGGAAGCTTTGAAAACATTGATCCCCTTCGCTACTTCTTACTTATGCGAAAAAAGCTTCTCGTCTATGGTGGCTTTAAAAACTGAATAGAGAAATCGTCTATTATCACTGGAACATGATTTGCTTATACGTGTTTGCAATGATGATCCACGTATAGAAAATCTTTTAAATGAAAAACAAAATCAAGCGTCGCATTAAATTATTATTTCAAAACAACTTTGGCTATTACTTTATTTAAGTTTACTTTAATATGTTGTTATTACCTGGTAATATTTAATTTTCTAACACTTGTTTTTAAATTAAAAATACTATAATAAAAGGATGTTTCGTATACTGGTTTTATTTTTTGAACACATTGCGATTCCCCATATTCCCCTAGGGGTCACAACCCCAAGATTAAGAAACGGTGCAATATATAACACTGGGGAACAGCAATTTTGTTGACTTGGATCTGTGACTTGTTTTTGACTATTTTTTCATCTCTAAATTAAAAAATATTCACAGTTTTTCCCTATCACGTCAAGTTCTTAAGCTACAGCATACCCCTCATTTTACCTTAAAAGTGTACATACGAAAGGAAATAAGGTAAGAGCTGACCAAATAGATTAGAATATTTTATTCATACAGAGGTTAACATATTATTAAAAGTTAAATTGTGTTTATACAAAAAATAAATAAAAGATATTATGGTAAAAATTTATTTTTATAGCTTTTCCTGGAGTGTTCAGTTTGTGGACATTCTCGCTTGATGCTCCAACAGTAGTCAGCCATCATACTGACATCCCATCTACCTTGATACCGCGCTTCCATAACCTTTAGATCTTGGTGGAATCGCTCGCCCTGTTCATCACTAACAGCACCAAGATTTTCTGGGAAGTTAGCAAGACGACTATGTAAGAAATGCAGTTTGATGCTCATGTTGCAACCAAGCTTTTTAAATCTCTCCAAGAGTTGTTGAACAATTTCGATGTAATTCGGGGCTCGTGTATTTCCAAGAAAGTCTTTAACAATATTTTTAAAAGCCAACCAAGCATTCCTTTCAAGTTCGGTCATTGTTTCAGTGAAATTTTCATCTTTAACAAGTTGCCGAATCTGTGGACCATCAAACACACCAGCCTTTATCTTTTCATATGACAGGCTAGGGAATGCCGAAATGATATACTTAAAGCAGCCTCCTTCAATTGACAAAGCCTTAACAAATTGCTTCATTAGACCTAGCTTTATATGCAAAGGCGGAAATACAATGTTTTTTTTGTCGATAAGTGGCTGATTTTAAAATATTTGGATCACCAGGTCTTAGATCAGATCTTGGCGGCC
The DNA here is from genome assembly GCA_031761425.1 of Cosmopolites sordidus. Classification (NCBI taxonomy): domain Eukaryota; kingdom Metazoa; phylum Arthropoda; class Insecta; order Coleoptera; family Curculionidae; genus Cosmopolites; species Cosmopolites sordidus. Next base: position 87,264 of record JARFXV010000916.1, read on the forward strand.
AGTTCGATTGCACCCAATGCTTCTCACGAGCTCTGCTGTCCCACATGTATAAAAAACAGGGATACTTGGTATACCCGCGTTGCTGGCCAAGAAGGAAACACACCATTTTAAGGTCAACACAGATGATCCATTGGTGCATGTTATATTGCAACAAGTCAATGACTTTCTTTATGTCGCCATATTCTTCACGCAAAGAAACTGAATGACCTATTGGGACTGAACCGTATAAATTTCCATTATGTAGAACACACCTCAAGCTACGCTTTGAGCTATCTATAAATCGCCATTCAGTTGCGTTATAGTTAGAAATGGCCAATTCTTTCATTAAACCTTCTGCGTTCTGGCAATATACAAATCCGTCATTATTTCTGAAATACTGCCTAAATTCACTTTCTCTGGATCGATAGTAAGTGACTTTAGCTCCTTTGACAAGCAAATTTTTTTCGTGCAGTCTTGATGCTAATAATTCCGATGCTTTTTTGGATAGTCCCAAATCTCGTACTAAATCGTTTAATTCATGTTGATTGAATCCTTTACGAACAGAATCATTGGAAACTTTGAATTCTTCGCCGGTGGAGTCACTTCGATCTTCACTAGATTCACATTATTGTATTTCTAAAGAAGGTAATTCTTAAAAAACTGGCACTGGAATTTCAGCTGAATGAGGCATAGGGCGTATAGCCGACGGTAAACTAGGGTACTCAATTTTATGTTTGTTTTTCTTGTTGAATCCTGATGCTTTCACTATGCAAAAGTAGCAATCACTTAAGTGATCTTTGGGCTCTCGCCAAACCATTGGTATACCAAACGAAAGTTTATTACGTGTTCTCATCGCCCACATTCGTAAACTCTCTACACAATGCTTGCACACTTTATGAGGAGCCCATGATTTATCTTGGTCACCTATTTTCACTTTAAAATAAGCAAAATAGGCTTGCCTGACAAATGTACTAATATTAGTCCGTTGAATGGGGATGGTAAAACTGCCACATATATAACAAAATTAATCAGGGCTGTTTAAGCACTTACGACGAGAAGTACCAGAGGCAGACATAACTAAAATCTGTAGTTTGTGTATGTATACTTTGACTTCACTATATCAGAGCGACACAGACCCGCGTACTTTAGCATCTCATGCGTAACTGACCGAACTAGTTTTGGATGACGCAACGTCACTCACGTCCCCACTCCTAGGTCGAAGAAGGTTCACCGGTAGGAGAGCAGTAGTGACTTCTGTAATTCGCCAAGCTTAGTCAGATGCGCAACAACTGTAGAGAAAAAACTTGACGTGATATAAAAAAACTAAATAAAGTTTTGGAATTAGCATGTCAATTTACGTATAAAACAGCTTAAATATCGAACTCAACAGAAATTATTTTTCAAATTGTTCCCCAGTGTAATAGTACATTATAAAATACTGAATGTCTTATTTGGTAATTTTTAGAAACTTTTTTGAGGGTTTAAATACTTTTTCCGTTCAAAATTTTTATTTCATAAATAATTAATTATTGAACTTTATATTTCGTGTATAAATGATGGTATAATTTTGTTGACAATCAGTTGTAATTTGTATTGATATAACGATAATAATTTAAAGATATTAATATAAAGAAAATTCAGAAAATGTTTGTATATTCATTCGCCAGTTTACTTCTGCTTAAAAGCTACATATTTTTGCAATACATTTTATTGTAATCCTTTGAGTATTGAAGACCATGCCATGGACTAAATCAACATTTTCTTTGATCATCAGTGTTTTCAAGCCACCCCACACACAACTTCTGAATTAATAATTTCAATTTGCTTTTACATACTTGATGTGAAGAGACAGAATTATTTAATAAGTTAATAATAAATAAAGATAATAATTTGTGCACCATTCTTATACCAAAAAACAAGACAATACTTTATTAGACTGGGTATAATAGTAAAAAGTGGTGCTTCAAAACTATTTTGTAGCAGTGTATGTAATATATTAAAGATATCTAAAATCACCAAAAAACAAACACGTAAATCGACTTTTCACACGTTCCTTGTATAAAAACACGTGCCGACAACGAAAAGGAGCGGGATCCTGATATTTATTTACGACATACTTCAGGATCACGCGAAAACAGCGTGGTCGACCGACCGGTCGGTTACAAATTTAGAATTTTATGTTCGCCTCTCAAGACTAGCTAGTAGCATTGCGATCTGACCTCTTACGTTAACGCTTTCACCTGTTTTCCATTCAAAGTACGCAATTTCCAAAAAATAGTTAAACATAATTGCTGGATTTCTTTCTTACCTACTATAATTATATTGCCATCATATGTATTATATTTTGTGTGCTATATAAAACATAAAAATGTAATCTGTCTAGATAAGGCATCCAACAAAAAAAAATAAAAGACGATAAAAGGCCAAAGAGGTCCTTATACGTGCGTCAGCAAAAGGTTGAAAAATTCTTATAGTTCAATATATGTACTTTAAATAGATATGCTTATATTTTTAATTGATAGTTTTTATATATTTGCTAATATACAACATATTTTAATGACAGGTCAGTTAAAAACAATACTTTTTATTTCATACAAAGTATCAATAAATATTTGTTGTTTGAAGCATAATTGTTAAATAGATCCTTATTTATGTCCAAAATTGTCGTTTCGAATGTAAACAATTTGTGTGAATGTAAACAAACAAGTGCAATAACCCAAGTTAAAATATACCTTGTGATTATCCCTGGATTTCTAAAAAAAAATTATATAAATGTTCAAGAAAACTTTCAGTTTATTACGGTCAGCAAATAGAAAATTCCACTTCCAAAAGTGAATAAAGATTTTTTATGAGTTAAACCTAATACACAGAAAAAATTACATTATGAATAAATAAATAACACTTACTTGCTGTATTTTTCTTTAAAATCAGGGGTAAATTGTCGCACCGAAAAAACTAATTTTTTAAAGAAATACATTTAACAATAATAGCTTATATTTTTAATTGATAGTTTTTATATATTTGCTACTATACAACATATTTCAATGATAGGTTAGTTAAAAATAATACTTTTTATTTCATACAAAGTATAAATAAATATTTTTGTTTGACGCATAATTGGTAAATAGACACTTATTTATTTTAAAATTGTCGTTTCAAATGTAAACAGTAACAACCCAAGTCAAAATATATCTTGTGATTATCCCCTGGATTTAAAAAAAAAATGAAAATATAGAAATGTTCTAGAAAACTTTCAATTTATTACGGTCCGCAAATGGAAAATTCCACTACCAAAAGTGAATAAAGCTTTTTTTATGAATTACACCTAATACACAGAAAAAAAATTACATCATGAATAAATAAATAACACACTTACTTGCTGTATTTTTCTTTAAAATCAGGGATAAATTGTGGCACCGAAAAAACAAAATTTTTAAAGAAATACATTTAACAAATTTTGACAAACAACTGACCTGTAAAAACAAATCATATACAAACAATCCATATATTCTTATGCAGGAAAAAAACCCTAATCATATCTATCTCTTTCTTCTGTATTGTATTCAAAGGATATGTATACCACAATACCTTATGAAAATTGTTACAAATACACGTCAATAGAGGGCAGACGGATTGGACTGTATGACAAATGACATTTTAAAGTTTAGGTTGTTTGAAGCAATGATGTTTATATCACATTGTTGTTAAAGAAGAAAATAGTTATTTTAAGTTAATAAACCGGTCAAACATGCCTCCTTTAGAAGTAGCTAATGCTAATTCAGAAGAACCAACACCAACAAATCCAGTTGTTGGTATCATATATCCACCACCTGAGGTTAGAAGTATCCTTTCAAATTTGTTCAAATCTAGTGGTATAATATTAATTTTTTCGTATGTAATAGCCGCTAATAGTTTTCCTTAGCCTCCTGAAAAGATATTGTTGATAAGACAGCAAGTTTTGTAGCCAGAAATGGTCCCGAATTTGAAGCAAGGATTCGTCAAAATGAACTTGGGAATCCTAAGTTTAATTTCTTAAATAGTGGAGATCCATACCATGCATATTATCAACATAAAGTAAATGAGTTTAAGGAAGGAAAAGGTAAAAAAGCAAGTATATTGATAAAAGTTATGTTTAAACAAATTTATTTAAGGCCAAGAACCAACTCTATCTCAAGGAGTATCCAAACTTACTGTATCTGCTAGTGCTCAACAAAAGCAGCATGAAATTCTTAAACAGGTTGAACAACCATTTGTTCCTAAAGATCCACCAACTGAGTTTGAATTTATTGCTGATCCTCCTTCTATATCAGCATTGGATTTGTAAGTACTGTTTTGAACTATTGATTTGGATTAATGTTTTTGTTATTCTAGAGATATAGTAAAGCTGACAGCACAATTTGTAGCAAGAAATGGAAGGACATTTTTAACTCAACTCATGAATCGTGAACAAAGAAACTTCCAGTTTGACTTCTTGCGACCCCAACATTCATTATTTCAATATTTTACAAAGTTGCTTGAACAATACACTAAGGTTTTAATACCACCAAAGACAATGCAACAAAAATTAAAAGACGAGGTTAAGAGTGCATATACTGTTTTGGATCAGGTAAAGTATAGAGCCGAATGGCAAAAGTATCAAGAGGCTCAAAAAGCTAAGGAGGAAGAAATACTAGAACGGGAGAGGGGTAAGTGCAAGTATAAATAAGAGCAGAAAAAATTTAAATTTTTTAAATTTTAGTTGCCTATGCCCAAATTGATTGGCATGACTTTGTAGTGGTTGAAACAGTGGACTATCAACCATTTGAAATAGGAAATTTTCCTCCTCCTACTACTCCAGAAGAAGTAAGTAGAATTAAACTGAGTATGAATGAGGAATTGAACTAATTTTATTTAGGTTGGAGCAAGAATTTTAATTCAGGAAAGATTGGAAGAAGGGGAAGATATTGAGATGCAATTGGAAAGTGATGAAGAAGATGGTGGTCAAGATCATGGTCTAAGTCAAATGGAGGATCGCACCAATACCAGTAGGAAGGATGCCAAGGACAATATTCAGGTAAACACATTTTGTCTTAGAAGTTATAATGCATAAAGAGTACATTTGTGTTTTCCATAATAGGTACAAGACATGGATGAAGAAAGTTCTGATGAAGATGACAATGATAGATCAGATCAACCAACAATGCAACCTCCTCTTCCTCCAGCCCCTGATAAGGTTGTTGTTAAAAAATATGATCCTAAGCAAGGTATAAATCCTACTTTACCACATGACAAATATGGCATTTAGTTTATTTTTAGCACCAAAAGTTACGCGCCCTACAGTTGGAGATGACTATTTGGTATCACCGATCACTGGAGAGAAAATCCCAGCAAGTAAAGTGCAGGAGCACATGCGTATTGGATTATTGGATCCAAGATGGGTGGAACAAAGAGATAAGCATGTGTCTGACAAGGTAAAGTTTAAAAAAAATTATATGTTTGATGAGATAAATGCTTTTTTCTTTAGATGAATCAAGATACAGTTTACGCTCAAGGCACTGCCATTGAAGCAAGTTTGAAGTTATTAGCGGAGCGTCGTACTGATATTTTCGGTGTTGGAGATGAAGAAACAGCTATTGGTAAGAAAATTGGAGAAGAAGATATCCGCAAAGATGAAAAAGTCACTTGGGATGGCCATACTTCTAGTGTAGAGGCTGCTACTAGAGCTGCAAGGGCAAATATTACTCTAGAAGAGCAAATTCATCAGATACATAAAGTTAGCTTGCTGCTCTTTTTGAAGGAAAACATTTAAATAACTAAGTGATATTTTTTAGGTTAAAGGGCTCTTGCCAGATGAAGAAAAGGAAAAAATTGGTCCTAAAAATGTGACTGGTGCAACAAAAATGAAAGTTGTTACTCCAATAAGCAAACCTCAAGTACCACAGGTAATTATGACATATTTAGGAAGAAGCAAAATAGACTTAATGTATCACTGTCCTTTTACAGCCACCTAAACCCACAGTTATTACTCAAGGTGCTCCGCAACCCATAACAATATCTGTACCACCACAACCAATGTTAGCTCCCCAACCTCCAATAATGATGATGACTGCGCCTCCTATGCCCCCAATGCGTCCTCCTCTGATGGGTAAGTTTAAATTCTAATGTAGGAATGAGTTAATTATTTATTTTCCTATTTCAGTTCCAGCACATCCACCAATGCCGAATTTTGTTACTCCCATGCCTCCACCACCCATGGGAGCCCCAGTTGGCATTCCCATGAAACATCCTAATGAAGGGCCTTTGGAAGATGAACCAAGCAACAAAAAAATGAGAAATGAAGATTCATTAGTACCTGAGGAAGTATTCCTTGCAAGAAACCCAGTATGAAATTACTAATTTGTTGACTATTCAGACAAAGAAATAATTTTTTATTTTAGAGTCCTGTAACAGTCAAGGTAACTATTCCAGTGATGCCAGAAAAATCAGAATGGAAATTGAATGGTCAAGTATTAACCTTCACAATGCCTCTCGGAGAATCTGTGGCTAATTTGAAAGCAAAGATTCAGGAAGAAGTCAATATGCAACCAGCAAAACAGAAGTTGTTTTTCGACGTAAGAGTAACATGGGTTTAAATTATCAACAGATATCCTTATAATGAATTTTTAGGGCATGTTTTTCAAAGATTCCAACACTTTGGCATACTATAATATCACACCAGCAGCCACAATTCAGCTACAAGTGAAAGAAAGAGGAGGAAGAAAGAAGTAGTTCAAATAAATCGGTTTGTTTTACGTGGGTTGGCTTGATTGCATTCAACATTCACAATGAATTTTCTAAAAATTTCAATATAATAAAATATAAATTCAATAATGTAGTTAGAGTTTAAAGAAAAATTACATTTTTTAGAAGAAATACAAAAATTGTCAGAAATGCTTTTTATTTTTCAACAAATCAATGTATTTTCAACATAAGTTATATACATATTTTTATTTTATGTTGAGTCTATTATAATAATCTGATTGTTCCTTAATTTTTTACTTGAAGGTCGAGTATGTTTTTAAAAATGGAAATCAGTGCTGGAAGCTTGCTCATAAGATATAACTGTAATAAGAATCTTATATAATACTGTTTGCTTTCTATATCTATCCACAACATTTGTTACTTCATTTATAAATAAAATCAAAGTTTAAGTTGCCATAAAAATATTTAATTTTGAAGAATTTGCCAGAACGAACATCTGCCTCATGATCAATATTGTTACCTTCTCCCTTCACAATTAACTAATTAATTAATTAATTTCCTACAATTAACACAATTATAATAAGATTTTCTTTTTTCTGTTCACATGCATAACATCTTCCAGATTTATTTTGTTTTTTACCAGGTAATTCACTATTATCAGCATTTGCTGAGCCTGAAGGCATCATTGTTATATCACCAATTTTTCGCCTTAGAGTAGTTGGTAGCCTGAGATTTGTTTGACGGTTTTTCATATATGGTAATACTAAATCCAGAACTAGCTGTTTTATACATTAGCGACGTTTTATCGGAACTTCGATATTTGAATTTAATATGATAAATGTTTATTGATGATGTGTTTAGCAGGGAAAAAATATAGGCCATAAGGCCATCTGCGACTATTATGTGATACGTTATAATTACTAGATAACTCGTCTACTACATCAACGCCTCCCTTCGTTAAGTTATACAAAGTTATAACTTCCGGTTTTCGATCAGATCCTGCTTTTTCGTCGATGGTATCAGAGTGATTTAAATTTGAGAACAACAGCAAATTTTTGCCATTTTTATGCACATACGAAACTAGCGTTACATCTTTTTGGAATGCAAACAAAGGTGTTTTTTCTAGCTGATCTTTTGTTTGTAAAAATTGCACAGGGATTTATCTTTTATTTTTGCACAAAGTACAGACTAACGTTAGTTTGTATTCTTGTAGTAATTTTGTTACAAGTGAAAAACTGGCAAAGCAATTGTCAAATGTAATATTGCGGTTAGATTTTTGAATAGGTTTACAAAGATGAACAATATTTTCCGGTTTATTACTTACATCAAAGGGGCCAGCTAGTTGTTTACCGATATAAGCTTCTTGATTCAAAACATAAAAGGTTCTTGCATCCACCAAGGCAAATACCTTAATACCATATTTAGCAGGTTTATTTGGTATAAATTGGCGAAAACTGCAACGGCCCCTAAATGCTGCCAGTTTCTCGTCAATTGTAAGGTATTCACTGGGTGTGTAGGTAGCTAAACAATTCTCGACATACAGGTCAAATATTCCTCTCTTGGGCGCAAATTTGTCCAGCTGCCGTCTCTCTGCTCTCGTTTCACCATTGTCGAAACCAAGACATTGTAACAGTAAACTGAATCTTGTAACAAAACAATTCCAGCATTCAAATGGCTTGTTAAATTCTTTAAAAGGTCGTTTCACTCCTGGTAAATGATTGATAATGTTTTCAGCCCTTATTTTTATAGCCAAATTCGGACGTTTGTAAGACCACTTTGTGATGCCATTTCGACCAACGTAATCGTCTACAATAGTTTCGGTCTTCAAAGAACTCATGCAAATCATCCTCATTGATTTCTTGTTCTGTGTCCAAATTTGCCGAACGCTTGCTGATATTATCATCTTCTTTTTCCGGAGTAGATCTTAGTTCCGGGGATGCTTCAAAATCATTCTCTTGCTCCAAATTTTTCCATAGTTCTAATAATTCTGCCAGTTCTTTTTCATAACTCTTCACATTAAAGTTACATTATTTATTCATCAGATTACAAATTATAGACAATAAAAATACCTTGATAAATACCTGAACTATATGCTAGAATAACTAACGCAGGGGGGGGGTATGACTCAAATTTTATCTACACGTAATCGGTACGGTGGGGTATAAGGACACGTACTGAATTAACGGTAAATAATGCGCGCTGTTGCTTACATCAGACTATACTGCACGCATTTTTGGTCAGAAATAAGTCAAATACGAAGATATATGAATACTCGCGAACCTGTGGCGTGTTGCTAATGGGCTACACTGCGGTAAACTCCATTGGGGTATATTATGCCCTATGGTACCGACGCAGGGTAAGAAGCCATTTTAATGCAAATATTCAGAAGGAAATTAATATGCTTCGAGCAAAACAGAGATTGTTCTGGTATATTAAGCAGACAGCTGCAAGTTGAGAAAAAGAAGTAGTTCAAATGAGCCACTTATTTAGTGTCAGTAGATTTGTTTACTTTTCTTTAATATTCAAGATGAATTCTATAACAATTGGCATGTCAATTAAAGTAACTTATGTATTTAATGTGGGAAAAATACAAGATATAAAAATTTATTGCGTTTTATTTATTAACATATAAATACAGATTTAACAAACATTAAATATTTCGTATCACAAAACTATTTCTTATTCTCACCATTTTTTTAAGTTGAACATTTTTATACATTATATATATATATTTTCTATATATTAATTGTCTTGGAAAATAAATAGGAATATTATATTTATATTTAAAAGTTACCTGAGCACATACGAGAGTAGATGGAAATGTTTTAAAAAGTGTTACTTCTAAATATTTATATAATGTGTAGTTCAATTTATTTACAAAAAGTGTCTAACAATTATAGATAAATCAAAAGTTTTTATTTAGGGTGATAAAGCCCAACAAAAATGCAATAAATATTAAAGGCTGTTATGACATGCTTAGAAACGGTAAAACATATTCAGGGCGTCTGAAATGAATACCAGATATGGTTTAGACTGGTTGGTGGAATATTCATTGAAACCTTTCTATAAGATGAGATGAGCTTTATTTTCAATTAACTAGATGCTTAGGAAAAAAATCCTAAATTGCTAATCTAAGGGTTCCAGGAAGATTGTTCTTAATTATAGATGCTACTTGGATTAATCACCATATCCAAAAGCAATATGCGTGTTTAAGAGGAATTCAACAGATTTCAATAAATGAGTGGCAACCGTGAATTAGATATAGATTCGTCACCATAGTAGTTGTTGGTTAATAAGTTGCTACTAGTTTAAAATCAGTTCAGGAAGAATGTTCGAAGATAATAAAAAAAAAATTGCTTTACCATAACAAGGTATTGAAGAAATGCAATTTAAAATACTTCTGTATTCAATGCATTTGATCTGGGACCCTTAAGCTATTCATTCTTGAAACTTCAAACATCCACAGGTCGAGAGAAATTTCGAAGAATAATGAACTAATTGGGGCTCCATTATTACGAAGATATTGAAAAAAAATACTTCCCAGGAGGAATCTAGAGGAAGCTGAGGAAACATTAACATTACAATGCAAAATACATAGTAATTAACATAATGATACATAATCAAAGTCATTGTCATATTGGAAAAGTATTTAATTTATGTTAAAGGAATGTTTATATAATATTTAGAAATACGTGTTCAATAGATAAAACTTCTTTAATATGTTCTTTAATATGTTGAACTGAATAAAAGTGAAAAAAATTAGACATGCCTTCGCTCGTTTTTTTATTCTGATGTATTCTCTTCAAGTGCATTTTTTATCTTAACGAAATTAATACATAGATAGCTTCTAATAAATATTGTGAAAAAATATTATTCCAAAATGAAGATCACCTAAACATGTTTCATATTGTTCATTTTTATTACAAGTCAAAAATACACCAAAAAGAAAATGTTTTTATTTATTTTCATCTAATAATTCTTTGATTATTTTCCGATACCTGATGATCATAGGATCGTAAATTTCTGCAGCATCAGGATAAGGATCGCATATTTTTTGAGGGTGATGTAGGTCAGCAATTACCTCAGTATATGATTTGCCACTTAAGCTGTGTTTGGCTTGATACGCTGCTCCCAACATGGCAGAATTCTCTGCTTTCTGCAATTATGTTATATATTTTGTAGATATTTTAAGAATATTTTTTAGTAATATTAATACTCAATAAAGACTCAATAAATATAAAGACTCAATTCAAATATTTGGGTGAAATAATCAAGGAAAACGGGTTGGAAAAAGCGGCCAATAAGCGTAGAAGTTAAAAAGTGGAAACTGCATTGAGACTTACATAAAATATTTAAAACAAAAAATGCATATCTAAAAAAAAACTGAGACATTACAACACAGTTATTAAGCCAGAATGTCTATATGGGGCAGAAACGTTCATTTTGAATAGAAAGAGAGACATCGAGGAGATTGAAAAGAAGGAAGGAAAAATCATAAGAAAAATCTTAGACACCAAACAAATAAATAGCAGAACATGCCGACTTCGAGAAAACCAAGAAATCAAACAATACACAGATATACACAACGATATGAGAAAAAGAAGACTTAAGTTTTACGGACACATAAAACGGATGAATCCGAGTAGGCTAACTAGACAAATAGTCGAATTTTATGAAAATAGGAGTAGAGCTAAAGTAGAAATAATTAAATGGATTGCTGCAATTAAAGAGGACCTAAGATCAGCAAATATTACACAAAGTGAAATTCAGGATAGAGGCTGTTTCAGACACAAGGTTAATATTTGGAAGGTTGGCCAAAGAGAAAAATGTAGGAAGACTGGAACAACTTGGTCTGACGAAAGGAAAAAAGCTCATAGAGAAACAATGAAATCAGTATGGGCGTAAAGGAAGGCTAACAACAACAAACGCCTCTAACTGTACCTCGCGTGGTTCACCAGCGCCCATACGTGAACAATAATAATAATAATAATAATAATATATATATATATATATATATATATATATATATATATATATATATATATATATATATATATATATATATATATATATATATATATATATATTCTTACCTGCACATAAACTGGAGAGTTGAAAATGCACATACACCAATGTAGACAAAAAGCAAAAGCCAAAGGAGCAAGGTTGTGTAGATATAATGGGAATAAGAAAAGGAAGGAGCAAAATGCACATTTTTATAAAAAGCATAAACAGTTTTTTCGAGATCTTGAAACGAATGAACCTAGTAAACCTAATGCCCGAAACATCGACACAACAATATGTTACGAATTTTGGAAAACAACTTGGAAAGTATCGGAGGGGTACAACACATTAGCAGCCTGGATCACAGATATCGAAAACCTGTAAGAAGGTTTACGGGAAATGAATGTGGCTGAATTTACAACAGAAGAGGTCCGTAACGCTATAAGAAAAACCCAAAACTGGAAAGCACTAGGGCCAGATAGAATACAGAATTTCTGGATTAAATATTTAGATGCCATACACGACATTTTATCACGTTGCTTCAGTAAAGCACTAACTAACCCCGAATCTATTCCGCAATTTTTATCTGAGGGTAATACTTATCTACTATATAAGAAAAATAACAAGATGCAGCCAAATAACTATCGACCTATAACTTGTCTTTCAGCACTCTATAAGTTACTTACATCATTAGTAAACGAAAAAATATATTATCACTGTTCAGATAATAATATCCTAGAAGAAGAACAAAAAGGATGTATAAGACAATCTGCGGAGTGTAAGCCCCAACTTACCATAGATGCAATTGGCCTGAAGCACGTTCGGAGAAAAAAGCGTAACCTTAACTTATGTTTCATTGACTACAGTAAGGCTTTCGACTCTGTCCCTCATGATTGGCTAGCTAAAGTTTTGGAAATTTACAAAATCTTCCTAAAATCAGAGCAATGCTTACCCACTTAATGAACTCTTGAAAGACGAATATAGGGAAACTCTTTGTCGCCAATGTGGTTTTGTCTGGTTCTAAATCCTATGTCTACGATTCTTAATCAGTCTGCAAGCGGGTTTAGGTTCCACTTAACAAACAGCAGAAGATTATCACATCTGTTATATATGGATGATTTAAAACTATACCCAGAGTCCCAGAGCAAACTCCAATCGCTTATTAAAACCGTAAAAATATTCAGTGATGATATTAAGATGTCCTTTGGGCTAGATAAATGTTCTACCGTCAATATACAAAAAGGACAAGTTAAACAAAATCAGGAATCATTCTGTCAGATTCACTCATTGAAACCGGATGGTACATATCGGTTGATTGTACATATCGGTATCTGGGAATAGCACAAAATCAAATGCTAAATCATATAGCACTCAAACATGAGTTCCAAGATAAATATAAGAAAAGAATAACAAAGCTTCTGAATACAAAACTCTCAGGGGGGAATATATGTAAGGCAATCAACACATGGGCAGTACCGGTGTTAACATATTCATTTGCAGTGGTCAAATGGTCAAACACAGAACTGGAAGAGCTAGACCGCATGACTAGACGACTTTTAACAAAATTCCGTTGTTTGCATACCAATTCTTCTGTGTTGAGATTATACATTCCTCGAGAATATGGAGGTAGAGGGCTTATTAACATCAGAGAATTGTATCTTATTCATTAAATGGCAATAATATTGATAGGAAGGCTTCTCTGCTCTGGTTAGACGAGAATCAACTATATCCGGAAACTGAGGGTTTTGTTACTGCTCTCCAGGATAAAGTCATAAAAACCAAAAGAAAATACTGAAGATGTATATCGAAAGTGTGGCAAAATAGGGGAGACTGTTGAGCACATAATTGGTGGATGTCCTATTTTAACAGAGATAGCATATTTAGGAAGGCATAATTAGCTTGCTAAGAGAATCCACCAAAAACTGGCACTTAATCATGGTCTTTTACCAACATCTACTCCGCCGTATTATAGATACAGTCCACAAGCAGTTCTGGAGTCTGACGATGTGCTGCTCTACTGGGATAGACCGATAATAACTGACAGAGCTGTCGACTACAATAGACCAGACATAGCCTTAATAAATAAAAAAGAAGAGCGGGGAACAATGTTGACATTACCATACCACTGCCTCATAATATACATAAAACGGAGGTGGAAAAAGTTTCTAAGTATGAAAATCTTTCTTAGGAATTGAAGAACATCTGGCAACTGGAAAAAGTCAACATCGAACCTTTTGTAATTTCCGCAGAGGGATTGGTGAGCTACAGGTTCTTCAAAAGTTTAACAAATTGCGGACTAAATAGAAATATCATAAAAATGGGACAACGAGCTATATTGTTGCAAACCTGCCACATAGTAGAACATTTGTATCTTAATGCCAATGGAATATTGGGTTATAATGAAATTTATCCCAGGCTCCGAGCCGAACTCCAGCGTCACGAGGGAGGAATTGGTTTATGGTTTCCAGCTTTTTGAGCTGAGAGAGTGACACCAAGTCGATGAGAATAATAATATATATATATATATATATATATATATATATATATATATATATATATATATATATATATATATATATATATATTCTTACCTGTACATAAACTGGAGAGTTGAAAACATCGGATAAGACTTGTAATATCGCTTTGTTTCTGGATGCTCCTCCAGTGGCTAAGATTTTTGTACCTTTACCTGAACCAATAAAGTACATAAATAAAGATTATGGGAAAAACGGTATGGAAACTTACCCACATCAAATCCAAAGTCTTCAGCGTAAGCTCTTTTAGCTATAAACTGACCTTCAACGCAAGCTCGAACCTCCACTTCTAAACTAGTAAATTTGGAAATTTTTTGCGTTTTGTTATATCTGAAGTCGCCTTTTAAAAATGGCAATATTTCTTGGACATCATAATACAATCCTGAAAAAAATATTCATATTTTGTTACAGTTAGCGAGCCCAAAAAGGACATGTTTTCAAAGTAATGGTGTTTTATTCAACATAATCATCTTTTTTATTTGTGAATGAATTTAATTATTTGGGAAACATCACAGGAGATATTTGAAATCGTATTATAAAGGGTAACGTAACTACTTAGTCCCTACAGTATGTTCTAAAATTTAAACTTATTCAGAGGAACAGGAAAGTTAAGATCTTAAAACACTGATTTGGCTACTAGTTACTTATGGTTGTGAGACGTAAACTCTTACAAAGAAAATAGAACAGTTGCTTGTAGTATTTGAAAGAAGAGAACTCAAAAGGATTTTTGGTTCTTTGAATGATAATAGAAATTTGAAGATCAAGTATAACTTCGAACTCAAACCATTATACCAAAAAAAATGACAATACAACTTAAAATGGGGACAGCAGATAATAGAACTTAAAATGGTCTACTTAAAAATTGCTTACCCATATTGCCGAAATTTCCTCTTGGTGTACTGTCCAACAATTCCGCAAATATATCCCACGATCGGTCGGTACAATCATTTCGTATCCGTTCTCGAGTAAGTGAACCGTTTTTGAAACATAAGAGAGCCATATAGTCGTGCTCATCTACTGGGTTGCAGAGAACATGACCATCCAACACCAATTTGGGTTCCTTCAACCAGAGGAAGGCAGTGTCACTAGTGCCAAGACTTATCGCCAACCACCCTTCATTCAATTTCATGCCTAAATATCCGTAAATGTTGTAATAAACAAACTAGGGGTTATATTTGTATTATTACCTATCAATGATGCTGGATTATCTCCAGTAGCTGTAACAACTCGACAATTTGGGCTAAAATTATACCTCTCCACAAAGTAGTTGGATATTGGCCCAATATCTGTCTTACTTGGTACAGGCTCGCCTAGTTTTTCTCTCAGATCAGAGCCACACACATCTAATAATGGCTGATGCCAGGTTTTGGTTCTGATATCCATAATATTCATTCCAGAGCCATCTGAAATATCTATGGGGGCTATTTTACCGAGGAATATACTAACCACGAAGCTGCTTACAAGAGATATTCTCTAAAAACAAAAATTAACATATATTTAACTTGTTTATATATTTAATGTTCAATAAATATTACACAAGTCAACAAATTTAAACTTTTTTGAAATAACATTGATGAAAATAGGTATATATGGAGCATTTTGTAGTCCTGAATGCGAAAATGATCAGCTAATTACTGAACACGTAGGGTTTTTTTTTGTTACAGAGGGTCGATGATGGGGAAAAAAAGGAGGCGACATGTTTTTACAATCTAATATTTATTTAATATAAACTTGTAAAACGTGTTAAATCTGTGCGAATACATTACTGAGGATTATGTCAATAAAAAATATATTACATGAGATGTCGCAGACCGACAAATACTTTCACTTTTTCCTCGTGTTCTGTTGCATCATCTCATTTTAAAGACCGGCAATAGTCACCCAACATAGGTGAGTTCCAGCGTCCCGAGTATCTTGCTTCCATCGTCCTGATGTCTTGGTGAAACCTCTCTCCTTGTTCGTCGCTTACTGCACCCACATTTTCCGGAAAAAAATCAGATGTGAGTGTAAAAAATGCATGCGACACATTAGTATTTTATAGGCTTTCAAGAGTTCATCTATTCTATATTTTTATTGTTTTCATCTTTCTTGTTGCCCAGAATTCCTTTCATTACACTTACAAAACACTTCCAAGCTACCAATTCATTTTCATTTAATTTTTCTTGAAAACGGAAATCGCTTACAAGCTTCCTTGTTTGTGGTCCAATAAATATGCCTTTTTTAGATTTGCATCACTTAATTGACGAATTATTTATTTTAGGTACTTGAAATCATTATCTTCTTTGTCCATGGCTTTGACAAAGTTTTTCATTAGTTCAAGCTTAATATGAAGAGGCGGAATAAACACATTTTATGGGTTAATAAATTTGGATACTGAATTTTGTCTCTTTACTTTTTTGAAGTCCCTTCTGTTTTAGTGATACAAAAGTAACAATCACTTACACGGTCAATAGGTTCTCTCCCCACCATAGGAACAGCAAACGGCATATAATTTTTCTTGCGATGCACCCACTGCACTAAATTTACGTGACAACTCACATAGCAAACATGAGTCGAACTTTTATCTTGATCTCCAATTTAGCTCTTAAAATATAAAAGATAGGCTCTTTTGACTTCCTCGGATATATATCTAGCTTGTGACTTTAAAATAAATCGTCAGCATATATAACAAAACTTATCCGCTGAATTTTTGCAAAATCGACGGCTAAAACTTGCGATTTTATATAAAATCGACTTAAACAGTGTAAAGGAGACAGAAACAAACAAACTATAGAAAACAATAAAACTGCCCTTAAAGGCTCGTTGAATACTGTGGAAATGCCCCCTCTATGGTCTTGTGGTAATCAGAACAAAGTCAGGTACAAATAATTTCAATTAGGCATGATATAAAGGAGAAGCAGGTACTTGAAAATGGGACGCCATTTCTGTGAAAAGGTGTTTTAATAACTACCTAAATGAATCGCAAAAGGAGCATTTTTATCATTGTAACAAAAATTATGTCGACATGTGTCACAGTTAAATAGACTAAAGCATTGGAACATCAGGAAGAAAAAAAATTGTAAATACGTATTTTTAGTATTGGAAATAATGCTCCTTTTACAACAATGAAACGTTTGGAATTAACTAAGAGCGTTAGATTTTTTTTGAGTTTGTGTTTTCGCATATTCTTTAGTAGTGAAGCCGGAAAATCCAACATTGCCAAAATCTTTGTACATAAACTCCCTTTTACTAACGTTTTGAGTTTTAAGGACCTAAAAATATACAAAAATGCGAATAGTACAACTGTAGAACTTAGTAAATGAAACATTTTAGTAAGTTTTCTTTAGTTTGACAGGGATTCGTGCTCTATGACTGTTTTATTCATCCATATATCAATTTCTGATCGACATATTACATTTCATAATACTACAAAGGTCGTTTGAAAAGTTCTTGGTCTGACAAAGAAAACAACATATTTTTTGTGTTTTTTTTTTCGACGTAGTCACCTTGCTATTCAATTTAGATCAATGATGTTCCAACTTTCTAGTGCCCTCGGTATAATCTGATTTGTCCTCATCATTTGAAGTGAAGTTTCTCTAGCAAGCCATTTTTTCAGGTTTGGGAAGAGGAAGTAATCATTGGGAGCTAAATCCGGATAATACGGTGGATATGGAAACACTTCGAACCGTAGGTCATGGAGTTTTTTCAGCAAAAAACCAAGGCGTCTGTGCAGGAGATTTATCGTGGTGAAAGAGCACCTTCTCTTTGATCAGATGTGCACATTTAGCTTGAATTGTACCTTTATTTTAGTTGGTCTAGCTGTGAAGTGTAATATTTCCGGTGATGTTTCTGCTTTTTGCCAGGTAGTCAATGAGAACCATACCACGAGAATCCCAGAAAAGCTTAGCTATGATTTTTACCGTAGATGGAACCATTTTCGCTTTCTTTGACATACTTTCACATCCTTTCATCTACTGTTTGAGCTGTCGTTTCTTCTTTAATTTCAAATGGCGAATCCATGTTTCATCTACTGTTACAAAGCGTCGAAGAAACATAACTGAATGACGTTTAAATAAGTCTAAACACCATCGAGACGGGTTCTTTAGAATGGACTTTCTGTTAATAGTCATTTTTACAGATAATTGTTTCATATAATTTGATAATTTGGTCATAACTGCGGAACCTCTGTCTCAGATCAAGAACGTTTCGGATGACCCTTGTATTAAAATCATCCTAGAGCCAAAGTTTGATTTAATTTTTGATCAGCTGTATATATTCAAACATGTCTAAGATTTTTAAAGTCAACAAAGTGTATGTTCATTGATTTTGGGTAATTTTATTGATCCAAAATTGGAATATTTACTGACCATAAATGATTAAGAGCTAATAAACGTCTTTAATATGATATAAAATCACCCCTTATTAATTTAATATCAAGAATGGTAAAATGGACACTATACCTCAGTGCTTTTATAGGCATCTAATTTCGTTTGGAATATTTTGGCTATTTGTGGACCAGTAAATCTTTCATATGCTCTCGATCCGGTAATTTTGGCCAATTCCTAAAACGTAAACTATAGCTTCTGTATGGAGAACAGTTTTAATAGTAAACATCAAAAAGTATCGAGATTGGCTATTTGTAAAACCCGTTTTAATCATATTACTGTTAAATTTAACTCTATGATCTACTCCCTCTTTCTAAAATTAACCGAACTCTATTCTGCATTATTAATCGCCTGATATGGCTTCGTGTAATTCGTATTTATTCGTAACTAAAACTGTAGAATTTTTAAATGATCTTTTATCAGAACAATTCCAAACTTAATGGTTGCTGTATTGTATATTTATCTTATTATATACTGAGAAAGAAAAAAAAATCAACACCCAATATACTAAGTAATGTCTAAATGATTGTGGCGTATTCATATATTTTTTTTCCTTTATTTAAACCAAATTTTTATTAAACCCAAATAAAGGAAAAAAATATAACCCAATATACTAGTACATATTTGAATCAATCTGAAACTATTAGAACAAATCTAAGCACATTATTAGCAAAGCTTTCGGTTTAAAACTCATGTTTAAACCGGGGATAAGTGGCGGCAATGATGGCCAAACTAGAAAGTATTTCAAGAAAACGTTCTGTTGCATTTGGCTAGGTTTTTTTAAAATCAAACCGCTGACGTTCTACTATCCCAAGAAATAGCTCCATGAATGTGACACAAGCACCATATTCATCAGACATGACACCATATGTGTTTTCCTGTTCTTTCGGTTGACGAAACCACATTGTGAACGCCGTTTAAGAAAGTTCGCTGCCGCCTTTGAAGACCAAACCAGAAGTTTAATATAAAAAATGTTTCGTTGACTGGAAAAATCGTTGGATTAAGGGTATTGCAATGAGACGGGATTACTTTGAAGGAGACAAAGTAAATTTGGATGAATAAATAAATACTTGGGGTTTTAAGACTCGAAGAGACTTATCATTAAACACCAAATCCCTTTCAATTCTTCTATTGAAACCTTCGGTGGGAACACTAAACTCGAAGAGATTCATCAATAAATACCATATCATTTTTTTCTTTTTATTTATTCTTATCTTCTTTCTTCTTATTACTTCTCGACGCGACTTTTGCTACCCATGTTAGCATCATCAGGATGATCAGCTCAGAATAAATCATCTCGTGCTGTTCAGATTAGATTTAATTATCTCCTGATGACGGTTGGTGAAACGCGTAAAGAAGTTTAAAAAAGTGATTTGGTGTTCGGTGATAAATCTCTTTCGAGTTTACCAAATCAATTTATTTCACTTCTCGATGCGCATTTCAATCATCAACTTGATGATGTCATCCGTCCATCGTGTTTCCGGTCCTTTTCGTGGGCGTCTATGATCAAGCGGTATCCATTCCAGGATTGCTTTGGTCCTTCTGTCATCGCATCGCCGCGCTTTATGGCCTGCCCACTTCCATTTCAATTCTTTCACCCTTCCAATATGTCAATGATGTCATACCTTAGTTTGTTCTCTAAGCCATATGTAGGTCTTTCTGTCCCGCTTTGTAATACCAAGCATGCACCTTTCCATTCCCCTCTGTGCTACCCGAAGCTTTTGAACTGACTGTGATGTGAGTGTTCATGTTTCACTCCAGTATGTCAAAACAGACAGCACGCACTGATTAAAAACCTTTCTCTTCAGACAAAGTGGGAGTTTGTTCTTAAACACTATATTGGGCCTGCCAGCCACACTTAACACGCCGTTCCCTTCCCGGGCAGTATCACTCTCCATTGAAATATCATTTGCCCAAAATATATGTAGTGGTCCACAACCTCTAAACCGCTTCTTAAAATAGAAATTCTTCTGTTGACAGCAAATTTGTTGAACATTACCTGACTCTTTTTTAGGTTTATTTTCAAACCAAATTATTTTCCTGCTCTTTGCAGTTCTTGTATGTGTTTTTGTAGTTCATCTGGGTCTTGTGGGAGGAGAACCATATCATCTACGAATCTAAGATGGCTTAGGTGTCCACTATTAATTCTTATTCCCTCCAGATCCAGATTACGGATCCAGAATACAGATTACGGAATACCTCTTCAAGGCAGGCTGAGAAAAGAACAGACGATATCGAGTCACCCAGCCGTACAACCCGTTCTACTTTGATTTTAACTTCAAGGTCATCCATTTCACATTTCAATAACTATGTCTAAATCTGTAGATTTAATCCTCCTGATGATGTTAACATGGTTAGCTAAACGGGAATCGAAAAATTAAATAAAATCATTTGGTGTTTAGTATTATTTTTTTTTGTTTCACACCGAAAGCTTCAATGGAAGAAGTGATTGTCTGTTTTATTTTAAAAGTCATCTTTTTGTTTATGGCGGTATATCATCAAATTTCGTCGATGTTTGAGTTACAGTGTTAACTCTGAATCTATTTTTTTTAATCAAAAGTAAGTCAGATCCGTTGATTTGTTATCAGTACATAAAATTATAAAAATAATCCAATAAAATATATTTTTCATATAGTTGATTTTTTTTGTTTTTCAGTATATGTTTAAACATCATAAAACATTTTCGATTTTGAAAAATTTAACTTATTTTTATGGTGGAGTATTTTAAACTAAATGTTAATTAGAACTATTGAATTCATTTTTAAAAAGTATTCCCATGAAGCATGATTATTATTTAACCCCTAAAATCACACATTTTGGTTACCGCTGGCCCTCCTACTGCATCTTCCAATTGTTTGCATTGTTTTGTGGTGCTAGAATCCATCCAAATTGGACTATTTGTGACTGAAAAATTGTGTGATAGTTGTTCATGCAAAAATTGACTTGCATCCAGGTTTTTTAAAGTTTCTTCGCTGCCTTTTTGCCAGTAAACTGATCCGTGTTGCTACATCACACAATGACGGTTTTTTAATGGATAATATAATAATAAATAATCGTTTCCATTTACCTGTGCAGAACCACTGAGAGCAACAACCCTGGAAAAATCCGCACCTGCCACTGTTAGCTTATCCATTAAGATGTCAAGAGCCTTAACCCACATCATTACCGGAGCTAGAAGTGGAATTAAAGCCATTAAATATTAGTGCGAGTTGTTTTACCTGTGATATAATGCGGATCATTTTTATCAATCACAGCTCCACCTTGTGTACGAAATTCTGGTAAGTCGCTCTCAAAGAGCACGGTTTGTTCAATTAGGATATCCAGATTGTCGTTTAAAATGGCACCTTTTAGCTGAAAAACACAAATTATAATTATAAAATATATAATAAAATGTGAAAGCTTTCAGAAACATATGAGTTAAAGAAACGTATATGTTTAAAGTGGAATTCAAACTAATAATTAATTGTATGAAAACTTGCATACTGGGCCCGTGGAGAATATTAAAAAACGTTACTCCACGTAATTTGTCAATTCCTTCAGCCGCTACCTTTATTCGGGAGATACGCTCAAGTTTCGGTAGCGGCTGAAGGAATGGGCAATTTTTTCGTGGAGCATGATGAACTTTCCTTGTTTTTCATAAATTATTATTAGGTTATTATACAAAAGGCTATATAATTAGCTATTGTTCCAGGTTCAGGTTTGTTATATTTCATGTAATGATATTCAGAAATGTGGAATCTGCTCTTTCTTTCCTTCGAAACTATCAATCCATAACACGAATTACTTAAGCTGGTTTCCACCAAACGCTGAAGTCATAAAAAAACATCATGTGTCAGCGTGTCACGTAGATGTTACGAAAAATCGTTAACAGTGGTCGACTGTGTCAATTTTCAAACGTCATGTGTCAAAATTTCATGACAATCTGTTTGCTAGTTTCTGAGTTGTTGTGTTTGAAGTGACATTACGTTTGTTATTTTCAAAACAATGGAAAAAACGAAGAAAAATTTTTTGACGAAGAAAAATACCGTTGAAGTAAAACAATGGCTTCATAAACCTTACCCGGATACTGCCCCAGGAAAATTAACCATAATTAATTGGTATGCTGAATTCAAATATGGCCATACAATTACCGATGATGCTGAACGCTCTGGACGTCTAAATGAGGTGGCTTACACCAGACAAGATCAGAAAAAATCACAACATTATTTCGCAAAACCGTAAAGTAAAGCTGCATGAGATAACTAAAGAAAGGAAGTGTTCCATTTTTTGTACACGATTTTGCATGAACATTGGGGAATTTGAAAATTTCTATCGAAATGAGTACCGCGTTTGCTCACATCGGACGAAAAACAACAATGTATTGATGATTCTGAGTAATGTTGGGAGCTGTTTAAGCGAAATAAAAATGATGCGGTATATGACAATGGATGAAACATGCGGACAGCCGCCGGTGAAAGCCGTTCAAAGCGACCAAAAACACAACTTTCGGAAGTTGTGTTTTTCTCGATTATATCGAGAAAGGTAAAACCATCAACATTGTGTCACAAATCGTTGGTAACGATGGCTAAATTGCATAAATTACACTTCGAATTGCTTCCTCATCCACCGTATTCTCCAGATCTGTCCACAGCGACTATTTCCTATTCTCATACCTCAAAAAAATGCTGCTGGAATGAAATTTCGCTCCAATTAAGTGGAAATTGCCGAAACTGAAGGATATTTTGAAGGCAAAGAGAAATTGTTCGATAAAAAAGGTGTAGAAATGTTAGAAAAACCTTGGAATGATTGTATTGTTTTTTCAAGGAGAATATATCGATGAATAAAGTTGAAATTTGCAAAAAAAGTGTGTTTTATTTATCAGACCGGGGACTTATTGACTGATATATTAAATATAGGGCAGTTGTGGCTCATGAGGGACCGTCCCTCCAGCATTTATTACAGTAAACAATTTTTCAGAGCAGAACTCCATATTTTATTTCCGTTCAGTTTCTTTCCTTTAACTCATTTTCTTGGTTCACCTCCTGTATAGGGTTTCAATAGTACGAAAAGTAAAAAGGAGAAAGGGGAAAGCAAAAAAAAATCTTCAGCAGCACTATTTTCTTCTACACCCCCCACTTTAAAATCGCATGAGCCGCCATTGATATAAAGGGTTTTCAGAATTAAGTTCAAAATTTCTTTGACGAGGAACAATAGATAGATATCCTTGTCTAGGCTTCCTCTTAGAGGAAGCGCAAACAAATGGCCTCTCATGAGGTAAATTAACTCAACTGTTTCAAACTCCAACTGCCAACCTCAATAAGTGAACAAATAGGACTATACGTTTACTTTTGTAACAACTAAAAAAACAAAAAAAAAACAGTGTCGTTTTTTAATTTAAATACAATCCACATTGTCATTTTCTGGTACATTTTTTTGTGATTTCATGAATTTCGACGTTAATTTTTTTTGTTTATGTTTATTAGTAAGATAATAGTTCAGCTTAAGACAATTTAAATCCAAGTTAATTACATAATAAGTCCATACATAATTATATTTTACTGGTACCATAATCATATCCTAAGCAACAAATTAACATTGCCGTTATAATAATTTAACAACTTTACGTCTTGTTTGGAAAAAGGAACATTAACAATGCAGTAAAATTAACTGAAAAAATCCTGTTTTACTAATGACTAGAATAGTGTCTTTTGTTGTTATTTTACGAGGAAGAAAAACAAGAAAGAGACCTCGAAAACTGAAATATAATAACTGTGCTTGTCTAGTAGAAAAAAAATGCGTAATATGATTGTAATGGTTATGAGGAACAGTTATAGTATGAACGAGAGAACTACCATAAAGTGAATCACTATTAAGGAAAATGGAGGGCCTATTATGTAATAACAGCAAGCCAGAAAACAATCTTATATTTTTGTTGTGCAGTATTAAGAGAGGTTTACTTTTGTTACTGGCGATTCGTGTATGAAGGTCGATTTTTTACAACAAAGATTTTTTGTTGTAAAAAAAAGTAGACGTCAAAAGAAAATACCAAAAAATTGCAATAAAAAATAGTACATATATAAATAGAACATAGATACAGCAAATATATCTTGTCTTGACAATGTCAACAACAGTGACTAGAAAAACCAAAAAAGACCAATTGTTTTGTTGCTGCATGAATTTTGAGTGATTTTTGACTTATTTTCGAATACAGGAAACTGTTGCTTTTGAACAGCCAAATGTTAATGCAAACTTTTGCAAACCTAAACTATTTTTTTTATGGTTCTTCATGGCCAAAAGTGGAATAAAGACGTTCGATGCAAAAGTCAAAAAAAGATAACGAGATACAAATTTTTAGGCGATAATTTCCTTTTTTCAAAAATTGTTTTGTGTGAATTAAACTGCATGAGTTGTGCAAAAAGTTCTCGCTTGGACAAAAAACAATATTTTTGAGAATTTTTCAATATATTTCAAATAAGGATGTTATAACATTTTAATATCCTCAGAAAAATGCGATATGTCGAATTCTGCAAAATAAGTGGTTGTCTCAGCATTGACCTCATCATTTGAAGTTGAATCTTCATCCAGCGAGCGATTTCTTTAAGTTTGCGAAGAGGAAGTAATCTCTGGGGGCCAAATCCGGTGAATACGGTGCGTGTAGAGCCACTCTAAATCGTAGGTCATAGAGGTTTGCAGTAACAATCTAAGAAGCGTATGCAGGAGCATTATCGTGCTGAAAGAGAGCTTTCCCTTTGGCTAGATGTAGATGTTTAGCTTGAATAGTACCCTTCAATTGGGATTTAAAAAAAAAATTGTCATAAATGGAAAGATCATTTATAACAAAACTATTTATATTGAATTAAAAAGTTATATTAAATTGAAAATACATTTTTTACCTAGTACCGATGACGTGACAGTTCACGAAAAAACCCGAGTGCGAGTGGCGTCACAATTTATTTCCTCTCAACATTACAGACAGCTGATACGAGTGTTTTTGCTTTTTAATTTTTAATCAACTTATTCCTGTTATTATCAGAGGTGTATTGAGAGTAATTAGTTTTCGTGCCTATTTCGTACCATTTTGTACGAATACTACAAAAACAACTCCTAAAAAAATGTTTTAATAGAAATATTTTGTTTCTTATTTACATTTACATTATTTTTTAAAAAAACTCAAATTTACGCTTTAGCACCTCGAACAGCTGAATTGAATCGAATGGCATTTTTGAAAAAAATTGTAACCATAAAAATATCCGCACCGGGTATATTATCAGAATTCGTATTTATGAACCCTTTACTGAATTAATTTAGTAACCAACAATATTTTATTGTATTGTGGTGTTTGTTGTAATACACCGTATTTGACATCTGTATGCTTGCTTTCTAATAAGTGTTGTTTCCTTTTTTGCTTAATTTTTTCTTAGAAAAAATTAATGTTTCTTAATTCGTACACTATTTAAACCAATATCAGTTTAATGATATTGCTTGTTATTCAGAAATAGCTTATTATATGGCAACGGTGTTAATGACGTCAGCCAGCCCATTTGAAAGCTGTTGTATTTGAATGTGTATAAAAACATTTTAATTCTAGGGGGACCAGGGAGGTTTAGGTGGGTTAATTTTAAATTTCAAAAAGTTACCAATCAAACTTATTTGTAACATTGACCAGAGATATTTTAAGTTTATTGTTTGTAAATAATAAATTTTCTTATTTGTATACCTCACTCCAACAAGATTTAATAATATCGTGATCAACCAAAACTTGGATTCGGAGTAATCTTATATTATGTAATAACTGCAAGGAGCAAAATTCGCTAATTCTTAACAAAATGTTATAAAAATACGAGTTATAACGAAAAGTATTGAATCGAAAGATCGAACTAATGCATCAACAATTTTATTGATATAAGGGTTGTCAATTATGAGCATCAGAACTTTAAAATGAGGCACAACGATAACAACATGTGATAATCCGGTAATTTTTATTTTATCTTGAAGAACAAATAATGGCATTATATTTTGAAAATACTCTCGTCCTGTCTGGCTACTATCGGCTTCGTCGGGACGAATGAATTTTGGAGATCTAATTTTCGATAATTTTTTCACACATATCGCGTGGAATATTTTCAATGGTGGCCTGAATATTTCTTTTATGGTCAATAATTGTCCGGTTTATTTCTGTAAACCAAGTATTTAACATAACCTCACATCGCCATTTTACGAAATAACGCGTTCAGGAAACTTTTCTTGCATAAATCGATTATCTGGATTGTCTTATCCCTTCAGGCCAAAGATATTCGGTTAGCATATTCCTATAACGTTCACCATTAACAGTAATACGATTTCCATCAGTCCTCGAAAAAATAAATCCTATTAGTCCTGAATCACTTGAGGATTTTCATCGGCTCAAATCCTCCAGTAATGTTTGCACACAAATATATTAAGCCAGAAGTGCGCTTCGTCGGAAAATATTTTTCCTAAAATGGTGGTCGCCTTCCAACTTCTCTATGAAATAAATTGATACATTGTATTGAACACATCAGTTTACATTTTAAGTTCTTATTGGAAAATTCTTTATTTGCAAAAAAGTTCTCTTTATAGGGCGTAATTTTTTACATCGGTGTTGCCAGATTTCTTTAGTAGCTACTAAAACAATATTTTTTAAATGGCAACACCGTATTCTTTTAACATAACTTGACAAATCTTAAAACTGGAAATAAAAAATGTTGTCACATTTCTTTATTGAGTAGCCGTTTTAGAACAATTGGCAAAACAACTAAAATAATCTGCAGTCGGTAGGAACTAAAAGAAGCTAACATAGCAATAGTAGGTCTTGGAAAGTAAACAAAAATTGCGTTGTTTGAAAGGAGCCATCATTATTGTGCTGTCATTGTGTTGTTTGAAAGCTGTTGTATTTGAATATGTATAAACATAACGTTTTAATCCAGTTGCTAAGATGAATCAGTTATTTAATCAAAAATAGAAAGTTGAATTAATTTTTGATGTTGGAGGCTTAAGTGCCTTGGTGTAAATTTGTCTTAGTCATGTTATTTCTTACAACCTTGCATTTGGAACTACGAGTCTATCACTTCAAATAAAAGGTTAGCCTATGTCAGGTTTAAAAAAAATTACACTGTATATAGTTAATTACATTTCAACCAAGAATGTAATAAAAGGGCAGCCTTATATAAATATCAAAAACAAAATGAAAAAAAGGAAGTACATAAAAGATGGCTCAAGGTGTCGGATAATCCATTATTGCTTTTTTTAGGAATGAATATTAAATTTCTCGAAAAGCATCATAAAGTTAATTTACACCAAACTAAAGGCCTTTATAGCTCTTATAAATATTATATCTCTCATAACACGTGTATAATGATAACATTTATATTATAATTGTCGACTTTATCATATAATTTTAACAAATATAGCGTGTTCCATTTGTTTTATATGCATGTATGTAAGCTAGCTTGACAGGCCTTAGTGCCCCATGGCTTCTTAGTTGATTAAATAAGTCACTAAATTTAAACTTTTTGAAGTAACATTGATGAAAATAGGTGCATATGAAGTATTTTGTAGTCCTGAATCCGAAAATGATAAGCTAATTACTGTAACACGCACAGTTTCTTTGTTACAGGGGGTCGGTGGTGGGAAAAAAAGGGGACGACATATTTTATTAAGCGTGTTAAATGTATGCAAAGACATTACTGAGGATTATGTGAATAAAAAATATATTACATGAGATGTCATACAGCGATAAAAACTTTCACTTTCCTCTTGTATTCTGTAGTATCACCTCTTTCTAAAAACCAGCAGTAGTTGCCTAACATAGATACTTTGTAGCATCCCTGGTATCTTGCTTCCATCGTCCTGATATCCTGGTGAAACCATATTCGTCCTTGTCAAACCTGGTGAACTCGTAGTTTACTGCACCCAAATTTTCCGGACAAAAATCCAAATTGAAGTGTAAAAAATGCATTTTTAAGGACACCCTAGTATTTCATAGGCTTTCAAGAGTTCATCTATGAGGTTTTTATAGTTTTCATCTTTCTTGTTGCCTAGAAATCCTTTCACTACCCTTACAAAACACTTCCAAGCTTTCACATTTTTTTCATTTCATTTTTCTTGAAAACGGAAATCACCTAGAAGCTTCTTTATTTGAGGTCCAATAAATATACCTTCTTTTAGATTTGCATCACTTAATTGAAAAATTATTTCTTTTAGATACTTGAAAGCATTACCTTCTTTGTCCATGGCTTTGACAAAGTTTTTCATTAGTTCAAGCTTAATATGGAAAGGCGGAAGAAGTATCTTTTTTGGGTTAACAAGGGGGGCATATTTTATGTTTGAAATACGAATCAGGAAGTTGTGGATCAGATCCTGATGAAGAATTAGAATCACCGTGAAACATGTTATTCGGGTTTAACATTGACTTTTTTGAAATCCCTTCTGTTTTAGTGATACAACAGTGGCAATCACTTACATGGTCAGTAGGTTCTCTTCACACCATAGGAAAAGCATCTCTAATTTGGCACTTAAAATATAAAAGATAGGGTTTTTTGACTTCCCCAGATATAGATCTAGCTTGTGACTTTAAAATAAATCGTCCGTATATATAATAAAACTTATCCTCTTGTAAACGAGACAGAAACAAACTAAACTATAAAAAACAATAAAACTGCCCTTAAAGGTTCGTAGAATACTGTGGAAATACCCCCTCTGCGGTCTTGTGGTAATTCCTACATTGTTTAGTCCAAAGTCAGGTACAAATAATTTCATTTAGCCCATGATATAAAGGAAAAGCAGGTATTTGAAAATGCCCAAGAGTATTCTCATCAATGTTATAAAAATCATGTCGACCTGTGTTATTTTTCGATATTTGTCTATTATTATTATTATTATTATTATTATATTATTTTTCGTCATTGTCTATCCATCATTTTTTTTCCTTTTTGCAATATTTAGGCATGCTAAATCCTTTATCACCGGGTTCATTCATCTCAATCTAGGTTTCCCTCGTCATCTTGTTCCTCCTATTTTGCTTTCTAAAAGTTTCTTGGGTACTCGTTTGTTGCTCGTCTTTGTCATATGTCCTATACATCTCGGCCTCTGTCTTGTTATTTTCGCTATTATGTTGTGTTTGTACAATTTTCGTAACTTATTATCGACCTCCTCTCCCATCTATCTCGTACGTTTATACACAATATGTCCGAAAAATAATAGAAATTTTTAAATAACAAAAAAACAATTAGTTATTTTGCCAAAATGATTTATGTTTATTCAAAATACGCCCCTTCCGCATTAATTCATCGCCTGGTTCATCATTGGTTCAACCAATGCTAACATAGATTTTTATATGTCGTTTTTCGAAATCGCCTCATGACACTCGCTGCAGCTTCTTTGACTTGTGTAACATTGTCATAAAACGTTCATTTCATGGCCAGTTCGAGGGGGGGAGGGAGTAAATAGTCACACGGAGATAAATCAGGCGAATAGAGAGGCTGTTCAAGCACACAGACTTGTTTTTTCGCCAAAAATTTACGAACAGCGACGTTTCCGTGAGATGATGCATTATCGTGCAACAAAAACCAACTTTCTTTATCCATCTGTCGAACTGACATTGTAGGATCATCTTAAGCACTTTTTCCACCAACTCATCGCCATTTTTGTTTTTTGGCCGGTCTAGCCTGGGTCTTTGGGTGTCTTCCAAAGCATCACGACCGTGATGGAATCGCTTATATCACTCAACCATACGTATACGAGTGTGTATACGTGAGTATGTATGTAAAAGTGTTACCGAGTTTGAAACAAAATTTAATATTATTTTAATTTAATATTAGACTTTAAGCGCTATAATTTGACAAAACTTTGATCGATTCTAATAATGGTGCTCTCGCTTTATAGAGGAGATATGCAGCTTTCAGATTATATATTCTTTCAATAGATCGCGCTAGTATTAAATTTTAAGAGTTCCGTTATTTTTCCTACATACTGTATATGCTTCTCTAAGAAATTTCCTCCCCCACACACCAAACATTTTCTGTTTAGTACCATTCAACGTTTATACTTCACTACCAAACAATACTTGGTATCATAGTAGATTCATATATTCGCAATTTTATGCTCCTGGACACTATTTTGCTACTGATTAATTTAGTGGCTTCACATACGTTTGTTTCCTTTTTATATTCTTTTCTTTATTTCGCCTTCTTTTTTTTATTTTTAGAAAATTATTTTTCCGTTCGTGTCATGAATTTAGTTTTATTTGCATTAATTTTTAATCCCATATCTAGTGCTGTTGCTTGGAATCGCAGTAAATGTTCTTGTATTTTTCGCTTACTTCTACATATCAACACTACATCATCATCAAAGCAAGGCACTCATGTCGTATGTGGTATAGCAATCCAGCTTCTATTAATATTTACTTTTCTTATTGCACTTTCTAAAGCATAACTAAGTAATAATGAGAACACCAAACCTACTTATTTTTAGTTCCGTTAGTGTTTCATATAGTTTGGTTTTCTTAATCATATCGAACGTCTTTTAGAATCTGTAAATACTGCAAATGTGTCTTTATGATGTTAGTAGCCCTCAGCTTGTATTTCTCTAAAAGAAAATATTTGATCTCCAATTGATCTTTCCTTCCTGAAGCCACCCTGCTATATAAGATTCCTACATTAAGTAGCGCTAGATGCCTATAGTTTCTACATTCGGTCTTGCCACGTTTTATACAGAACCTTCTGTGACTTACCTGTCCTGTCACCGAAGTCACCGAACCTGTGATTTATTTAAACTTAGGAACTTTCATTTCTTTATCCCCTCAGGGGTTCAGAGTGGAAGTCCTGGTTCTTCCTCTGAATACGGGTTTGACGTCCCCGAGGTACCCTAGTCATGTTGTGATTGTCCTGTAAATGTCCCTGATCGTTTGATTTCCCCTTAAGCCAAACTGTAGCGCGACCCGTGGTGAGGGCTGAATGGCAGCTGAGGGTATCAGCTGTTGTGAACGGGGCCTCCAAAGTACCTCCCGTCCCTTTGGAGTATTTAGGGTTTCTGCAATAAGGAGCACTGTTGCAGTCGACCTCCTTTCTTCCAATCTCGTGGGAACTATATGTCCTTTAACAATTCATCTTACCCCCTATTATCAGGGTCGAAAAGACCCCGGATTGCGTCTCCAGTAGAGAATAATAATAAATGTTCTGATTTTGACAAATACTTTATAATTAAAAGCTGCGAAGGATCGCTAAAAAATGTTTCACCATTTATCATTCATAAAGTCATTTTGGGAAATGTAGGTGACATAGAATCTATAAAAAAACTAAGAGACGGTACGTTACTAGCAGTTGTTTCAAATGCTAAACAGGCCAAGAGTATACTGGATCTCAAAAAAGTGCACACATTTGATGTTGTGGTTGAGCCGCACAAATCCTTGAATTATTGTAAAGGAGTAATCTCGAGCACTGACCTCCTAAATTGCGAAGAGTCGGAAATTCTGGAAAATTTGAAGCAGCATGGAGTTGAGGCTGTCAAAAGAATCACCACAAAAAAAGAAGGTACAATCTCTCCAACCAGCAGTTTAATATTAACATTTAGAAAACCTGCTTTACCTGACAGAATTAAGGCTGGCTACCTATCATTAAGAGTCAGACAGTACGTTCCTAACCCTATGAGATGTTTCCAGTGCCAAAGATTCGGTCACATATCATCGGATTGTTCATTTTCCCCAGTATGCCCTTCCTGTGGCGGTGCCGTACATGATGGTTCTCAGTGCTCACTTGCCCCAATTTGCCCCAACTGTAATGGCGATCATTCCCCTAGGTACAGAGGTTGCATCGTATTCAAAGAAGAATACCAAATCCAGAGAATAAAAGTATCGGAAAAAATCCCTTATTTTGTCGCGAAGGCTAAGGTCAAAAGCACCTTCCCCTCCAGTACCTCCAGTTTTGCAACTGTCGTAAGTCGTAGTAAAACCATGGTGTCTACTGCTACGCAATGTGAAATCAACATTAACCAGTGCCCTTCTAAAGCACTTGATAAGGCGCCACTCACTACACCTCGTGACCCCCTTCCTCCTTCCTCCCCCTCTATTCCTCCATCCTCCCTCCCTGTCAATCTCCCCTCGCCCACTCCTCCTACTGCATCCAAAGCTCCCCCACTCGTCGTCCCCAAGCCCACCCTCCCTCCTCCTCCTTCTTCCCTTTCTCTCTCCACTACACAAACTCCCTCAAATTCCCTTCCCACCCATCATCCAAAAATACCCTCAAATAAAACAGCTCACAAAA
This sequence comes from Cosmopolites sordidus, assembly GCA_031761425.1. NCBI lineage: Eukaryota > Metazoa > Arthropoda > Insecta > Coleoptera > Curculionidae > Cosmopolites > Cosmopolites sordidus. The sequence goes on from JARFXV010000916.1 coordinate 120,120, forward strand.
ACCCGAGATCTCTATCCCAGTCCTCTAACAAATCCTCTTCCACTGAGGACATGGATCTAGACTGCTCGTCAAAACCAAAGACAAAAGAGAGCAAACCAACTTCTCGACGACCTAACATTAGAAGGTAGTACTTACTCCTTTTATAGGTGTCACCAGGCTTATCTAACCTCCTAAAATTCACATTCAATCCAACCATAATTCAATGGAATATTAATGGCTTCAACAAAAAGTTCGAAGAATTGAAGTTAATCGCCTCAAGTTATAAGCCTGCCATTATTCTTTTACAAGAAACAAATTTTAACGATTCTTCCTGCCCTAGTTTTAAGAACTATAACATTATAAGAAAAGACAGGGAACAAGCCCTGCGATCTTCAGGAGGTGTAGCTATTCTGGTACACGAGTCCCTAGACTATTCCACTATCCAAATTGATTCCGGTGTAGAAGTCATAGCAATTTCCACTCACTTTGTCAAGAAAGTATCCATCTGCAACGTTTATATCCCTCCTTCCACGCCATTTTCTCTACAGGATCTCAACAATATCCTTTCAAAACTCCCTCCCCCCTTCATAATGTGCGGAGACTTTAACTCCCATAATGTAATGTGGGGTTCCTCTAGAACAGATAGCAGAGGATTAATCCTTCAGGACTTCCTAATCTCAAACAACATTTCCCTCCTAAATCCTCCAGTCCATACCCATGCATGCCTAGCTTCTTTAACCTTTTCATCCTTAGACCTTTCCCTCTGTTCTCCTGACCTTTTCACTACCCTACAGTGGGATATCATGGAAGATCTACACGGAAGTGATCACTTCCCAATCAGAATCTCCTCTATAGGCTGGCATCAACCTAAATTGCCTAGAAAAACTTTTAATCTATCCAAAGCAGATTGGACCAAATTTCGAGACTCGTACATCCTTCCAAACTTAACGTTTGCCGATGAGGACTCAGCCCTTGATACCTTTGTCCATTCAATCATTGCTGCAGCAGATTCCAGCATTCCTCACTGTAATATCCAACACCACAAACCCCCAGTCCCCTGGTGGAACGATGACTGTAGAATGGTGATCAGGGAAAGAAAATCGGCACTGAATCGCTTCAAACACTGTCCTACTTTGGAAAATATTATCATCTTCAAAAGATGCCGAGCAAAAGCTCGTAGGACGATTTTAAACGCAAAGCGATCTTCCTGGGCTGAATACATCAAATCTATAAATTCGTCTCTCAGCAGTGGGGAATTTTGGCAAAAAATCAAAAGGTTTCGAGGTAGTCCTCTTCAGTCAATACAGGGCCTAATTAGTGATGATCAATGGATCTCCAATAGGGTTGATATTGCGAACTGTTTTGCGAATTTTTTCTCCAATGTATCTGGCGACAATAACCTTAGCACTTCCCAGCTAAATCAGAGATCTTCCCAATCAGTAAACTTCGACGTTGACGATTCTCCCCTCCAGCACTACAACCTCCCTTTTAGCTTTGATGAACTCTTAAATTCTCTCTCTAGAAGCAGAAATAGTGCCCCGGGGCCTGACTTAATCCTAATTCCCATGATCCGCAATCTCCCTCAAGCGGCTCTAGACAATTTGCTGGATCTTTATAACGGCTACTGGAGAACAGGCACGTACCCATCTGCCTGGAAGAAATCTATCATGATTCCAATACATAAACATGGCAAACCTCGTTCCTCACCTGGTAGTTACCGTCCAATCTCCCTGACTGACCATCTGGGCAAGATCTTTGAAAGAATGGTAAATACTCGCCTTGTCTGGTACATTGAATCTCACAATCTATTAGATCCTTATCAACTGGGATTCAGGCAATCGAGATCTACCATTGATCATCTCACGGGCTTCCATAATGATGTTTGTACTTCATTCCAAAGGAAAAACCATTTAGTTGCTGCTTTCTTAGACATTTCCAATGCTTTTGATATGGTATGGCGGCCCACCATCCTGAACACTTTACATCAGTGGGGCCTCAGAGGCCGGTTACCTAAATTCATATCAAACTTCCTCTCTGATAGACTTTTTAATGTCAGGATTGATGGTCATCTATCTGATCCACTCCCCTTACTAAATGGAGTCCCTCAGGGTTCAGTGCTGAGCCCTACCCTTTTTAATATAGCCATGAACAACATTCAAAGATACCTTAGCCCTACGATTACTCACAGATTATACGCAGATGACATCCTACTATATTACCAGTCTCCCAATCCAAGAGTCTGCGAAAGAATCCTCCAATCTAACTTGAACTCACTGGAAAAATGGACCAAAGCCACAGGTCTCTCTTTGTCGTCCACAAAATCCGCTATTGTGCATTTTTGCAGAAGACAAAAATGTTCCCGTCTGCATTCAATAACTCTTCAAAACAAAACTTTACCAACAGTTTCGTCTCACAAGTTTCTCGGACTCACCTTCGATTACAGACTATCATGGAAAGATCACATCCAATCTCTGAAGGCTAAATGCACTCGCGACTTGGGAATATTAAAGATGCTTTCAAACCACAACTGGGGTTCGGATCATCTCTGCCTTCTTAAATTATATAAAGCAATTATTAGATCCAAACTGGACTATGGCAGCATAATTTTTGCTACGGCTCCCAAATCTTATCTGCGCTCACTGGATGTCATCCAGAATACATCACTAAGACTTATAACTGGAGCTTTTATCACCAGCCCAACTCCCAGTTTACATAGCATCATGAGTTTAGAGCCCCTATCCATCAGGAGGAAGTATCTACTCTTAAAGTATGCTACGGATCTCTGGCAGAGACCATTCATTCCTGGACATCAGTCATTCTTCCATCCTCCCCCAATACCCCCAATAGCCTCCACTCATAACCTAACCCTAGACCTCAGACGCACCTTCCAGCAACTATCTGAAGAGTCCAACACCCAATTGCAAGTTCCTCTCCCAATTAGCACTACTTCTACTCCTCCGTGGTTATTACATCCCATCCAGGTTGATTTTTCCTTACTAAAATATGATAAAGAATCTACGTGCTCTTCTGTCTACAAATCCAGTATAAACAACATTATCCAGTCCAAATCTCCATGCCAAACAATTTATACAGATGGATCTAAGTCAGACCATGGAGTCGGTTGTGGCTTTGTTCATGACAGATCCTCCTCAGGCTTTAAGTTGCCCGCCACAACAAGTGTACTAACCGCTGAGCTAGTGGCCATTGAAAGATCCCTCAGCTATATCAAGTTAAATCCCGCAAATTGCTGGATCATATTCTCAGATTCTAAGAATGCACTATCCATGATCCAAAATCGCATCATTTCCCATCCAGTTATAGTGCTAATTATGGATCTTATAGAAGATATTATAGCACATGATTCTTCTCTTCTCTTCGTTTGGTGTCCCGGTCACAAGGCCATCAAAGGTAATGAGGAAGCAGATTTACTTGCAAAATACTCCATTCAGCATGGTCAACCTTATATGCGCTGCTTCTATCCAAAAGACCATCTCTCATCGGTGAAATCCTTCTCGCAATCTTTAATGCAATCCTACTGGGATGATCCACAGAAAGTCAATAAGCTGAGATATATTAAACCATTATTCTCCCAACCTCCACCAGAACATCTGGTAAGTAGGAAAATTACAGTAAAATGGATGAGACTCATGATTGGTCACTGCAGATTTACACATGAATATCTACTAAAACGAGAAGGTCCCCCGCTCTGCGAATTTTGCAACGATCCCCTATCCGTCAAGCACATTCTTACCGAATGCACGGCATTATACCCTCTCAGATCCTTTTTTGACCTCAATCAGGACCTTTCTCGAAACCTTTGCTCAGACAACATATCTAACACCTTAGCTTATCTGAAAGAAATTAACTATCTCACTAAAATCTAGTCACTGCTAGCGACATTTCATTCTAGTGTGAGTTATTTGCAGCAAAATCAAACTTATCAACACATCTGTGATAGCTTATCCTGCGACGAAACCCATCTGTGATAGAAGCCATCTGTGATAGAACTGATCTGTGATACTAATAACCTGTGATATTTATTAATCCATTCAATGTCTGTCTTTTAAGTGAGTTCCATATTCATAAGTTAAAGTTCCTGGTCGCTAAATGATCTTGATATCGATGCGACCTAAACTTGAAAATTCTCTCTCTCTCTCTCTCATTTCTTTATGTACCAAAATTTTAAAATTAGCAACATTTCCCCTAGATCTATCATTGAAATTTGTTCGACGTCATTTTTATTACTCTCTGTGCTTGGTGAGCAACAGAAAATATTTAAAAGCACCTATTAAATATATTTGATTATTTAAAAAAAAAATCCGTTGTTTGCATTTCATCAACAATATTTTCCATAAAAAATCGACATGCGCTTCTCTTCTTCTTTTTTCCTTCCATGGCATCTGCACCGATGGAGTTATTTTAATAGTTTTTTTACTTTAGGTTCAAAATAATGTAGGACTGGTGAAATGTTATGATTATTTTCGTTATTAGTGCTGATGTGTGTATATAATTCAAAGAAAAAGATTATTTTTAACAAGTAAAAAAAAAAAGTATATCGTATTTTAAGAAAATTTGTGATTTTGTGTTAATCATTACCAACTAGACGTGTTGGTTGTCCACATTTGTAGGTCACACATTTGTAGGGTTTCGGGATTAAATGAAGGCTCTCTATATGGGCTATAGCTAATTTTCTGTCCAGTCTCTCGGTATTTTTTCTTGTACCCATATTTCTTTCAATCCGTTAAACATAAAACAAACAATACTTCAAGCGAACTGATTCTTTTGAACTTTGGTGTTGGAGGCGCATTCCTGGGCGAACAAACGTATTCGTTATTCAAGAAATTAATGAACGCAGGGCTGTCCCAAATTATTTATGAACAAACAGTACGACACTACCACATTGAACACAGGGACGGCAATAATTTAGAAATACTGGTGGTAGAGGGACGGTTGAAGCGTTTAAGACCATGTGGCGGATCACCAGAAAGATGGAGGACCAAATTAAAGATCTAATTGTTACATCTCCCCAACATGCAGCCAAGGAAGCCAGAAATAGAGAAAGTTGGCGAGAAGTAGATCGAAAAGTATGCAAACGAAATGAGTTTCCATAGGTCACTATTCTTCTGTAAAGAAGACTGCGAAGAAGGAGCATGTATTTTTGTATGTAATTTTCTCCTCCATGTTTAAACATTTCTGCCGTTATGTGCCGTTTGCCCGAACTTTTATTATTTCTGAGTTTGCAAATTATTTGTCGTATATTATCTGTATATGGTGCTTTCTCTTCTACCGCTTGATTTTGAACTTCCGTTTCCGAGCAGTCATTTCCGTCCTCCTTCCTAAGTTAAGCTTCTGATTTAACTTCTGAAGTTAAATTTCTCAACATGTGCTTTTCATCTTATTCATGCATATTTGTTCAATTTATTTTGACATGATATAAGCGTTCAAAAAATGTGTGGCATGAGGGACTTTATTCGAAGCTAAAACATATCCTCTCCATAAAGTACACTGAAACCTTAAGTCTTACTCAAAAGAAAGATACTACAGGATTAAATAACATAATACTTACTCCAATATTAGAAATTAAATTTGGAGTGCCACAAGATGATGTCCTGGACAGTGGCGGCTCGTGAGGCAGGGCGTTGGGGCGCCTCCCCTCCAGCATTTAACAGAGTAAACAATTTTCCCGAGCAAAACACCATATTTTATTTCCGTTCAGTTTCTTTCCATTAACTCATTTTCCTGGTTCACTCCCGGTATATGGTTTCAATAGCACGAAAAGTAAAAAGGAGGAAGAGGAAAGCAAGAAAAATTCTTCAGCCGCACTATTCTCTTCTACGTCCTCCCACTTTAAAAACCCACGAGCCGCCACTAGTCCTGGACCTGGTCCTATATCAAAGCTGTACTGTGATTATTATTCAATCGCCATATTAACCTTAAGTAGCATATTGTGACTCTTCCCTATTCCCTAAATTAGTGATTTAATGGAAAATATGTTGTTTTTGAAAATCGATACGTTTTTTTAGCTCTACAGGCTGAGTTGACCCATGGCTTGGTTTGATCAAGACCTCGATCGAAGTCGCTTAACTTTAGTTATCGATAACTGTAATGAATAATTAACTATATATATATATATATATATATATATATATATATATATATATATATATATATATATATATATATATATATATATTATAGAAATAAAATAAAATACATTAATACTATTAAAAAACTTATATAAAAGAAACACGCAACGAAAAGTTAGTTATGAAAAAAGCTCCGGCTTTGCCAGCCACCTTGTAGGCCTACTAACAACACCTAATAGGTATAGCTGATGAAAATGGATAAATCCTTGATTAAATGAAGCGCATGCGTATTAATCGAAGAATACCGCATTGATAACGTGAAACAATCCAATCTATTTTTATTTAATATAGCAAGTCCAAAATTATATACAATTATTTTTTTCAGTAACTAAAAATTCTGAAATTGACTTTTAATAGAATCATAATTCGGTGTAATGAAAAGCATAAAAAAACGTATTATAAGAAAAGATAAATCAATGGAAGGTATAAACTAATTGACAGTTATCAGCTGATTGGCTCCCATGGCCTACTATGTTACTTACGCTTTGCGTGCTTAGGTCCAGGCCCATGTAGGTCTTCTCGTCCATCTTCGCTGCTGCACAGGTCATGTCTTTTCTTAATATCCTCCCGTTTTTTTGATATCCGGTCGCAGAAGGCGTCCAGTTCGCCGACACAAGGTATTTCCCGATGAAAAACGTCGATTGGTTGCGTTCACGAAGGCACGTCTTCAAGTCGTAGGAGCCTCCTCGTTTCCTACGTAACCAACAACAAAATGATTTCACTTCGCGCGGCCAGCTAGATTATCATAGCGTGTTGCGGTCGCTTTCACGTTGGCGTTTACCTTTTTTTCTTTCCTATACGGAGATCAGCGAATTTTGACGAAATGGATTGGATTATTATTATTTTTCGCAGATTTTAAATCGGATGGAGGTTACGAAAGGTCAAGAGATAGATAAAAGTCTTATCAGAGGGTATTTTCGGTTTTTCTCAATAACTGCGTAATAATTGCGTTCGCAAACTGCGTTATAAATACATTTTTATTCCCTTTTTTTATCGCGAGTAGTTTATAATTTATTATTTTGATGCAACATAGTTTTTTTATTCAAAATCTCTGGTACGAGGGTTTATTGAAAAATTCTAAAGATTTATGTTATATATAGTACAAGTAAATATACTAATATGATCAAAAAGTAAAGTGATAAATTATTCATATATTCAACCAAATTTATTTTGTCTCTTTTAAAGTAATCCTCTCGCACTGCAATGCATTTATTCCGACGTTTTTTCCAGTCTTCGAAATTTTTATACTCGACTTCTTCGAAGTTTTTATACTCGACTTCTGGTATTTCCTTTAATAGCTTCTATGGCGAATGGTTTCTATGGATTCAAAATGGTGTCCACGAAGTGATTCATTCAGTCGAGAGGAATTGTCAATATTATGATCGAATGTATAGTGGACAAACTAAAAGATTCATATTAATCAGATTTAAAGAACATATTGCCCACATTAGATACGGGAGAAATAAAAAATCGTGTGTTGCCCAACATAAACTCGAATAATATAGATATTATAGATATTTATAGATTTTAAGATTTGTTAATTGTAAAAGAGCTTTGGATGTGTATGAAAGCGTTCAAATAGAAAAACTTAAGAAAATCATGAACCTGGACAAAGGACCTATTCCATGCAGTTAATTTTTTTCAGTTATTAATGTAACTCTTAGTTAGCTTCACGGTTCATGATTTTTCAATAGATACGGTTGTCATATAAATAGAACATAGTTTAGTTTTTAAATTATATTAAAACATCGCTTGATGATGGTTAGCGGAAGGACGGACAACATGGTTAGCGAAACGCGCGTCGAGAAGAATATAGACCAGGATTTTTATACAGTGTAATTTTTTAAAAATCGGACAGGCTAACTTTTTTAATTGAAGTGATAAACTAGTACTTCCAAATACAAAGTTGTAGGAAATAACTTGACTAAGAAAAAAAAATACAAATAATGCTTTCCGGTGTTGCCAGATTTCTGCAGTAGCTACTAAAACATTTTTTTAAATGGCAACACTATATTTTTTTAGCATAATTTGACAAATATTAAAATGCGAAATGAAAAATGTTATGTCACAGTTCTGTATTGGAGAAGCTGTTTTAGAACAATTAATTATTATTCAACAACAATACAACTTCTTTTTACTAAAAGAAACTAGTTTAACATACTAATAAAAAATAACTCATAAACTAATCAATGGTTATTTTTTAATAAATGCTCAAGCTGGTGCCCTCTTTGTAATCTACAACAATCAACTCTTTTAACAATATTATTACTAACATTTTTCAACATATTAGGCGTAATGTTATTAATTTCTCGCCGAACTTGTTTCAGTTCATTAACATTGTTTCAGTTCATTAACAGAATTAGGAGCGGTCACGTTGCCACAGAGAAAAATCTAAAGATGTGAGGTCAGGCGACCTAGCAGGCCACGCAACTGAACATCTTCTTCCTATCCATCTTTCTGGCAGCAGTGCATGGAGATAATCCCGCACATTTCGCGTAAAATGAGGTGGTGGAAGATTCCCAGGTAGTAAATGGTTCCCATCCTGTTGGAAGTAGAACAACCTTCTTTCTGCTAACGGTAGTTCGTCAATAAACAACTCAAGTTCGTTACTCAATAATTTTAAATAACGTTTACCATTTAAATTTTGCTCTATAAAGATAGGCCCGATCATTTTTTTATTGTAGATTCCACACCATACGTTAACTCTTGGATTATCTTTTCTTTCTTCAGCCCAACAAGAATTACTGTCAGACCCATATATGTAATTTTGTCGATTGACCATGCCATTTAAAAAGTTGCTTTGTCGTTATAAAAAATGTGCTTCTGAAATTGAGCTGCTCACACTTCTTGTCTAAAAACTAGTCGTAAAATTCCGATCTTTTATGACAATCATCATCATGCAATTCTTGTACGCTTCATATTTTGTATGGATAATAATTGTTCCACTGTAAAGTGGCCAACAGCTTTGACTAAGAACAACCTACCTCTTGGACTTGGTGAGGATTTTCCGCAATACAAAGAGGAATATTTTCTTCAGTAACAACATTTTTGCGCCTTTTGCAGATCCTTTGGCACGCACTACCAGTTGTTTTTAGTTTTACTAAGTCACTTCTTAAAAACTCCAGATTTGGAAGAAACTTATCGGGATGTCTTGCGTAGAATTCGGCGCACGCTTCGCGTAGCCTTAAGCCCAGTGATGGCTCGTAGGTTTTTAAAATGGGAGGCAGTAGAAGAAAATAGTGCTGCTGAAGATTTTTTTTATTTCCCATTCCTCCTTTTAACTTTTCGTGCTATTGAAACCATATACAGGAGGTGAACCATGATTTTTTTTTAATATATTTTAAAATATTTTTATTTAAAAACTAATGGTCAGTGTGTACACACGTAGCAAATTCCAAATCAAAATAAGTATTCGCGAGACGAACGAAATACGCGACGCGAGGCGAACGAAATACGCGACGCGAGACATATCAAACGCTCCGTACCCGTCAAATCAGCGTTTAAAACTAATTACCGATACGCTCGGTCCAAATGTACGTCCAATTCGCATGTTTTAGAAAGCAGTTAAAATCCCGAATTCTGGCAACCAACAAAACATGTAACGCCAACGACGAGATAAGATGATGTAGCGTACTGTATTTGGAGGTAAACGTCTGACCAACGATGTAAAAATTGTGGCGAGAGGATGAAATTTTTATCCGCATTATTTGGTGTGATGGGTCGACAGACGTTCTTCTACATTTGAAGATTTTAATTTTTAATAATATCTTAAAATTATTTAAAGGAAAAAAACTGAACGGAAATAAAATATGTTGTTTTGCTTTGAAAAATTGTTGACTGGGATAAATGCTGGAGGGGCGGCGCCCCAACGCCCTCCCTCACAAGCCGCTACTGCTTAAGCAAGAAAAATTAATTCAACTTTCTCTTTTTGATTAAATTACTGGTTCATCTTAGCAACTGAATTAAAAAGTTATTTTTATACACATTCAAATTCAACAGCTTTCAAATAACACAATGACAGCACAATAATGATGGCTCCTTTCTAACAACACAATTTTTGTTTAATTTCCAAGGCCTGCGATTGCTATGTTAGCTTCTTTTGGCTACTGAAGAAATCTCGCAACACCGGACAGCATTGTTTGAAAATTCTTTTTAGTCAAATTATTTCCTACAACTTTGGATTTGGAAGTATTAATCTATCACTTCAAATAAAAAAGTTAGCCTATATCAGGTTTTAAAAAAATTACTCTGTATTTTTATAATGTTCGAAACTTTATTCAAAATGTTATTAATTTATTTCAATCAATCAATTGATTCAATTTCAATCTTTAAAAAAATTATTCGAAATTTTATTTGAAAGATCGAATAAATTCAGATCAAATAACGAATACATTATTCTATTTACTTCATTTCTAATAACAAATGAAAAATTAATTCGTCTTTCACAAATAACAAATATGTAAATTTCATTTATTCGAAATTTTTATTCGTTATTCGGATAAATTTTTCACACCACCGATGCGGAGTAATAAGTAACTTCGTTATCCTTAATAATACGATTTTAAAATAACTATACGGCGGGAAAATATTCTGATTGTACCATTTTACATAGCTTCATCATTATAAGGCTTTTCAACATTTTCTATGCATCTGCATAAAAAACATCATTTTTTAGGTACAATTTAATGTAAGCTCTTTGAACTCGAAGACACCAAATCAATATCTTAAACTTCTAGGCGCGCGTTTCGAAAACTATGTTAGCATCATCAGGAGAATATACAATCTGCAATGCAAACAAAATTTAATGCAAATTCTTTGATCGACAAGGTTATCCACTGTAAAAAATCGCTGACAAAAAAGTTTAATAATTACAAAAGACGTTATAATTTCTAACTTAACGAGCGAAATGATATGAAACTGCTGTCAGATGTCAAGGATAGTCATACCAACTTAAAAAACACACTTTTTGATCATGGTAATACTAAAGAATAGAGAAAAGACACAAGAAAATTTAGAGAAGAAGATAACTTTAACACTGGCATTTACACGGTCCATTATCAACTAAAATAGGCCCATTCCTATATTTATTCCACCGGCAGTAAATAATGTCGAATGAGTCACTATCCTGTCCCCTCGGGCTGAGGGTTACCCCCACCTTCCTCCTCCTTCATTTACTCCCCCTTCCCTGCCTCAAACCATATATATTAATCAAAAAACATCATAAGAAATGGGGGTTGCAGATCGGTCAGTCCCCTTGGTGCCAAAGAAACAAACAACGGTCGTAGCGGCGCGCCATAGCGTCCACCACCAGGAAGACGCCACCGGCGTTTCTGGCGTCCGAAGACGACGCCGTATTTCGCCCCGCTGGGTGGCGGCGAAGGGGGAGACTGACTGGTCTCCGCTGGAGGAGCGACGACGACGCTGAGGGAGGGTTGTGGCGCGATCCAGTCGCGAATAGGATATGAATCGTTTTGAAGTCGATGGGGTTCTTTTCTTGAAACTATCCGAATAAGGTTTGTTAATTACCTGGATAGTAGTAATGGAGAATTGTTTTTTTGGAAAAATGTTGTATGAAATGTTGCAGTTGAGCTGTAGGTAATACTGACCACTACATCATGGCTTTGAAGCGTTATTAGAAATTATTTGCCCTTAATTTCATATAACATACGAGGATGGATTGACAAGTTAGACACTTTTTCGAAAAACTGATTCGCAAAGGTTATTACATTTCTGAAAAGTACAGCTCAACCAACATAACTTGGCCTCTGAGATGTGCAAAAGAAAAAGTGAGAGGGTCACTGTCTAACAGAGACAGAGGACGGAAAATTCCTCGAATGTACAGTACTTAACCGATGTTAACTCCACAAATGCACTGCTTCGTATGAGCTCTCGGGCGTTAAGCTACTGCGCATCCAAACCTCGGAGGCCAGGCTATGTTGGTTGAGCTGTAGCTTCCGTTCTAGTAATGCTCCATAAATTTCAAGACGATATGACTTAGGTTTGACAGTCTTCGATAATTCGATATATTTCGATACATTTTGGGTGGAAAAATCATCGCGTAAATGGAAGAAAAGTTGAAAAAGTTTTATGGGGACTTTTCCTTTACGTTTCATTGTTCATAAGCGATTTATTGAGCTCGATATGGTCGACGCAGCGCAGGACTCTCTCAGGACGCTCCGCGCTCAGGACTCCCGTTGGGATCGTGATGGCTGATAGCAGTGAAGGTTATAGATATAGTTAAGATGATATCTCGGAGGAATACGTATGGAGCATCCTACACGAATATTTGGGCAATAGAAGTTCGATGAGTTCCGCGTATTCTCACTGCGGATCAAAAAAGGAATATATATATATATATATATATATATATATATATATATATATATATATATATATATATATATATATATATATATATATTTATAAATGTTTATATTTTATTGCTTGACGGGGAAGATCTTTCTAAATGAAATTTACCTTCAACTGCTGTCCTACCATCACTAAAATCCTTGTACCAATAAGAATTTTTTTAACATAGCTTCATCGCTGTGACATCGACGTTTCTTAACATTTTTAATGTATCAGCAAGAACTATTTTAAAAAACGCTATAATTTCTAACTTAGCAAGTGAAATGATGTGAATTTCAGATGTCAAAGTTTTCGTTACCTTAGTAGTCCATTCAAAAGAAAAGCATAATATCTCTCTGGAAGTATTGTAAAAGTGTCCTACAACTTCTAGTAAGTTGCTACCTATCATCTAAGCTATACTGCCTATATCTATATAATTAAACTGGTAAAACGTAAGCAATCGACATTTTTTTTTTTTGATAAGTTAACAAAATTGTTAGAGGCTGACTGGGCTTTTTAAAGTGCCTCCACCATATAGCCTACATCCTGTATCCTCAAACTATCTAAAAGCTTCTATAACTCTAAAAAAGGCAATTACGTGGATATGTTTGAATGTCTTCTCAGTGTGAACTGGCAGTTTTTGGTCGATTGTATTGATATTTATGCTGTCATTGATAAATTTTATAAAAAAACTATATCAGATATTTGACTCTTATGGTCCACTTTACAATAATTTGAATAATAATATTCATTTGAATAATAATATTCATCGCTAGTGTTTATGATAGTGCTACTGGTCATTTAGGGAGAAGTGTGAGTGATACTTGTTTTGCTGATCATATAGTTATTGACTATTTTGATAAACAGGAAGTTAAGGATGCAATAAAGAAATTGAAGCCAAAATTAGCATCATGCTTTGATAACACTAGTTTACACGGTTTTTATTATAACCCAGTTGAAAGTTGTTATTTATTGTTTATTTAAGTATATATATACATATATATATATATATATATATATATATATATATATATATATATATATATATATATATATATATATATATATATATATATATATATATATATGAACATTTTTGTTGGTTGCTTGACCGGAAAGGAGCCCCACCTATCCCTTCAACTGGATGACATGTTTCGTCTCTCGAGGTTCAGACTCATCAGGGTGCCGACATATACTATACCATCAAGAATAGGGAGACCCTATCCACATCCAACAACCCATGTTTTTGCCGACTTCCCGTCGGATGGCGTATATATGTAGTGTTAGATTTTCTTGGACTGCGTCCAGTGAGACAGCAATAGCTGAGTGTCATCACACACTTAACCGTTGGGTTCCACAATCTCATGTGGAACACACAATAACCTGCGTCTCCGCCTAAATAAACATTTGTGTAGGTTGCATGTTCATGCTGTTCAGTTTTGTTTGTTTTGTTGGTGTGATGACACTCAGCTACTGCTGTCTCATTGGAGACAGTCCAAGAAAATCTAACACTATATATATATATATATATATATATATATATATATATATATATATATATATATATATATATACGCCATCCGATGGAAAGTCGGCTAAAATATTGGTTGTTGGCTGATGAGTCTGAACCTCGAGAGATAAAACATATGTCATCCAGTTGAAGGGATAGGTGGGGCTTCTTCCCGGTCAAGCAACCAACAAAAATGTTCATTTAGGCGGAGACGAAGGTTGTTGTGTGTTGTGTTCACATGAGATTGTGGAACCCAAATCGGCCAATAAGGGTAGATGTCAAAAAATGGAAACTGCATTGAGACTTACGAAAAATAATTACAACAAAAAATGCATATCTAAAAACACAAAACTGAGACATTACAACACAGTTATTAAGCCAGAATGTCTATATGGAGCAGAAACGCTCATGTTGAATAGAAAGAAAGATCATAAGAAAAAGAAAAATAATCGTAGGAAAAAGCTTAGGCCCCAAACAAATAAATAGCACAACGAGAAAAGAGAAAACCATGAAATCAAACAACACACAGATATACATAGTGATATGAGAAAAAGAAGACTTAAGTTTTACGGACACATAAAATCCGAGTAGGCTATCTAGACAAATAGTTGAATTTTATTGCTGCATAGTTGAGTTGATTGCTGCAATTAAACAGGACCTAAGGTCAGCAAATATTACACAGAGTAATATTCAGGATAGAAACTGTTTCAGACACAATGTTAATGTTTGGGAGGTTGGCCAGAGAGAAAAATGTAGGAAGAACGGAACAACTTCGTCTGACGAAAGAAAAAAAACCCATAGTGAAAGAATGAAATCAGTATGTCTAACAACGGACAAACCGTTAAACCAACAAACAAAGGAAGTCTAACAACAACAAATGCCTCTAACTGTACTTCGCGTGGTTCACCAGAGTCCATACGCGAACAATAATAATAATATATATATATATATATATATATATATATATATATATATATATATATATATATATATATATATATATATATATATATATATGGATGTATATATAT
Organism: Cosmopolites sordidus; assembly: GCA_031761425.1. Lineage (NCBI taxonomy): Eukaryota > Metazoa > Arthropoda > Insecta > Coleoptera > Curculionidae > Cosmopolites > Cosmopolites sordidus. The sequence continues at coordinate 135,134 of JARFXV010000916.1, forward strand.
ATATATATATATATATATATATATATATATATATATATATATATATATGTATATATGTATATATATGTATATATATATATATATATATATATATATATATATATATATATATATATATATATATATATATATATATATATATATATATATATATATATATATATATATATATATATATATATGGTGAATGTTTGACTGAGAACGGTCTCTACCCATCCATCTCTTCTACTGGAGGGTACATGTTTCGTGACTTGATGTTTGGGGTGATGTTATTTAGGCGGAGGCGCAGGTTGTTGTGTGTTCCACATGAGATTGAAGAAGTCAAAAAACTCCATGTATAAGCCATCCGACGAGAAGTCGGCGAAAGTATGGGTTGTAACATGTGCCCTCCAATGTAAGGGATGGGTGGGGCTTCCTCCCTTTCAAGCAACTAACCAATGCTCATTATGGCGCAGACGCAGGTTATTGTGCGTTCCACATGAGATTGTGGAACCCAACGGTCGGAGGTGTGTAACTCCTGACTATTGTAGTCTCATTGGACGCAGTCCAAAGTCAAAAAACTCCATGTATAAGCCATCCTGACCTTACAACAAAATTCACTTGATAACTTTGAAATTGTGAATCGTCGATTCTCTCGAATTTTGTTGTCCATATCACGAACCAAATCTTCAGAGATCAGAGAAGGTCGGCCAGGGCGTGGCTCATCATGCACATTAACCCACCCGTCCTTGAACATTCTCACCCACTTTCGAACTTTACTGTCACGCATAGCATTATCACCATAAATCTTACAAATTTGACCGTAAATTTCCGCTGCTGCCCAGATTCTTGCACCCAAGAATCGAATTACAGATCGTATCTCACAGTCGGCGGGCGACTCAATTTTCTTAAACATTATAAACTTCTACAGAGCAGCACACAAACAGACAATACGGCTACAAATGGCATTTAAACGCGCGCCAAGCATACTGGGAATGGACGCCTAAGCGCACTGCAACGATTGCGCGTCATTCTCACTCTCATTCACAAACCAAAACGACCTTATTTAAAAAATATTCCTCGTATTATGTTGCATTATTGATCAAAAAAAGTTGATAGAAAAACCCTCTTCTTTGGTGTGAAAGAGTGCTGTTTCACCATGACAACCCCCCCCCCCCCTCCCCTATTTATCCGCCATTGCACCAGTGAAACTAGTGAATTTGCGCTACCAATTTATGCCGTATCCACCCTATTATCCGGACCTGATCCCCCCATTCTTCTTTTTCTTTCCAAACATAAAGAAATGGCTGACTGGAAAGAAATTTAAATCAAATGAGAAGATCATCGCCGAAACAGAGGACTTTTTCCCAGAGTCTGATAGATTGTACTTTTTGGAAGGCATAAGAAGGTTGGAAAATCGTTGAGCAAAGCGTATCGAAGCTAATATAAGACTGTATTGAAATTTAAATCGATTTTCGAAAAAAAAAATATTTATTTTAAAAATTATCTCACTTTTCTTTTTACTCTCGTATAAGTTAAATTGTTTAGGTTACAAATTTAATGCAAATTATTTGTATTATTTTCAACATTAGTTAATATCTAAATTTAATTAGTATATATGTAAATAACAATAACATGGAATATCAATACGCGAAGCTTTAATTTTTTTTGGTTTTGTTCTAAAATGTTGTAAAATTAAAAAGTATGCGGTATGAATAATTGCTACATTGAAATAAGAAATCTTAAAGATATAGTTTTCCAACAACAACAGATCAACTTAATGGCTTTTCAGCATAGATATCTAGAAAGAAGTTCAACAAAAACATATGATTTCGTTAGTTAAATTTTGTCGGCAGTAGAAAAACAGCTAGCTTCCCTTGGTACTATTCCTAGGTTTGTCAAAAATTACATGACACTTTAAATTATAATATTCTTAAAAAACATATTTCTTTACAGTAAAAAGTTTTTCAATAAAAGTGTCAAAATTTTGAAACGCAATAGCGGCAATACTGTTTGAATTGTAAATGTTAATTATAGACAACTGTGTTTAGTGCATTGTGTCAATTCGCCATGGAAAGATATATGATTCAACAGCGCATAGAAATTGGAAGGCCACCTCCACTTTGGGGAAGAATGGTAATTTCCTACGAAGTCCGAATTTCCGACGAAGTACACAAGTGGCTAAATGGGTTTATGAAGAAATATAACAGCAGCCTTTGGGTCGATGAAAATCCTTTAGTGATTGAGGAACCATCTCTTTATCATTACTGTTTGGTGCTGTTTTTGGGCTGAAGAAGTGGTATGACCTTATTTTTTTCGAGGCGATGATGGACATCGTGTTACTGTTAATGGTGCATGCTATAGGAAATATGCAAACAGAATATCTTGGTCTCGGCTAATAAATGTGGGTATTAACATTGTGTTCTATCAACAAGACGGTCACACATCTCGCCAGACAATCGATTTATTATAAGAAAGGTTTCCTGAACGTGGTATTTCCCCAAATAGTATTGTCAACGGGTCGCCAAGATTATACGATCATACGCTCTTGAGTTATTTTCTGTGAGATTATGTTAAACCTCTGGTTTACACAAAGACCCCGAAGAAATTATTAACTTTAAACAAAACTTTCACGCCTGCATTGGAAAATATACCACGCGATATGTGTGAAAGAATAATCGAAATATATAATGTAAGCGAATATTTTAGGTGCATATTTTTTTGTATTTCCTTTCCTTTTTCTCTGTAAAGTTTCTTGTATAGCTTTTTCTCCGGCGTGATGCATTTTGTTGTTCTCTATGAAGTGACCAACAGTAATCACCCATCATGTTGATATACCACCATCCCTGGTACTGTTTCTCCATCTCCTTTATGTCCTGATGGAACCGTTCCCCTGGCTCTTCACTCATATCAGGCCCAACGAAAAGCTCTTCTTTCAGTTTGGCTTTTGATAAATGCGAAACAAATATTTAAAACATTCATCTTTAGACAAGGCTTCTACAAACTGTTTCATTAGGCCTAACTTGATATATAGTGATGGTAGAAGAATCTTTTTTGAGTCTACTAAAGCTTTATGCAAAATATTCTTCTCGCTAGGTATTAAAGTTTTTCCCTTTCGGGCCATTGTTTTTTGGACCAATGTTGATAAAAACTTTCAAATTCCTTTTGGTGACCAAGGAACATGGAGACAACTTTTAAATTCCCACATAGCAATCGTAAGCTGGATAGTTAATTTTCTGTAAAATCATTTTAAGATTTTCGTAAGTTTCCTTCATATGGACTGAATGAGCAATAGGCAGTGAAGCATAAGTATTTCCGTTGTATAACAGAAAACCTTTTAAACTAGGTTTTGATGAGTCTATAAAACGCCTCCAATCTTCCTTCTTGTACCCAATGCCAAATTCGTTCATTAGACCACCACTATCATGGCTGTAAACCAAATCCTCTTCCTGTTTAAAAAACTGAGCAAATTGTTGATCTTTTCCAATTCCAATAAATGTTTTTCTTTCAGCCTAGAACTAAGCAATTCTGCTTTTTCCCTAGTCAAACCGAAATCTCTCACCAAATCATTTAACTCAGTTTGTGTAAACACCCCACGCTTTTTTACAATGACACATTGTAACCGGTCGTTGTAACCGTGTCTCAGGCTCCTTCCCCGAAAGCAAATCCTTAATCCTGACGATCCTGTTCAGGATAATGGGACGAACTTATTAAATTATTGTATTGTCATCGATCCTTGATAAGTGTACAACGTTTCAATTTAATCTGACGTTTTGAAGCGGGTGAAAACGGCGTTCAAAGATTCCGTTACATAGATAGATACAGGTAAAGCTAATAAAAGCGTGTTAAAAATAGTGATACTTTCCTGCATTTACAAAATATCTTTTCAAGTATTGCCGAAGCAAAACTGAAAGAAGGGATATTTGTTGGCCCACAGATCCGTAAAAATATCCGTTGAAAAATATCCTCAGTTTAAAAGCTGTTAATGAAAAAGCTGCTTGGAAGTAATTTAAAATGGTTGTCGAAGAATTTCTGGGAAATATAAAAAGTGAAAATTATAAAGATATTGTAGCTGGTTTATTGAAAAATGTTCAACAGATGAGAGCAAACATGTCATTGCAGATTCATTTCCTGCACTCGCAGTTCAGTTTTTTCCCTGAAAACGTAGTATGAGTGTGAGTGAAAGTATGAGTGACGAACAGGGGGAACGTTTCACCAAGATTTAAAAATTTTCGAAGATCGACATCGATGATTTTGGGATGAAAACATGTTAGGGGATTACTGTTGGTCCATTATAAGAGAAACCGATCCAAAAAAGTATAAAAAGAAGGCGAAAATTAACCATTTTTACAGTGGCGGCTCGTGGGTTTTTAAAGTGGGAGGGCATAGAAGAAAATAGTGCTGCTGAAGATTTTTTGCTTTCCTCTTCCTCCCTTTTACTTTTTGTGCTATTGAAACCTTATACAGGAGGTAAAATATAGTGTTTTGCTCTGAAAAATTGTTTACTGTGATAAATGCTGGAGGGGCGGCGCCCCAACCCCCTCCCTCACGAGCCGCCACTGCATTATTATTATTTTTTTATTATTCATACTAAGATTTTGTTTTCATTTTTAAGTAAATATATATTTCTAAAAGCAGACGAAAAGCAGAATTTTTGTATTATTTTTTCTGGATAACTCTTACCTAAATAAACAATAATTAACAACTTTCAACTGGGGTATAAAAACCGTGTAAACTAGTGTTATCAAAGCTGGATGTTAATTTTGGCTTCAATTTCTTTATTGCATTCTTAACTTCCTGTTCATCAAAATAATCAATAACTATATGATCAGCAAAATAAGTATCACTCACACTTCTCCCTAAATGACCAGTAGCACTATCATAAACACTAGCGAAAAAACTCGCAAAAACATTCACAATAGAATTTGGAGTATCAAAAAAATTATCATCATAAACCATCCTACCCGGTATTCTAGTTGACTTACTTTTACTACTAATATACGACCAAAACCCTAAAGAACCATTGGAAATAGAGGTCTGAACAGTTTCTAAATAAATTATATATGTAATCTCAATTTACTTAATAACTTTTCTCAATTCTTTGTACTTCAATAAATGAATATTCAAGAGTGTTTCTTTATACTTTATATAATATGGTGACTTTAATTTAATGTTATTGATTATTTCGGTGGTATACCAGTTAGGATATTTCCTCTTAAGATTATTGTAAAGTGGAACATAAGAGTCAAATATCTGGTATAATTTTTTTATAAAATTTATCAATGACAGCATAAATATCAATACAATCGTCCAAAAATTGCCAGTTCACACTGAGAAGACATTCAAACATATCCACGTAATTGCCTTTTTTAGAGTTGTAAAAGGTTTATACAGTTGATAGTTTGAGGATACAGGATGCAGGCTATATGGTGGAGGCACTTTAAAAATCCCAGTCAGCCTCTAACACTTTTGTCAATTTATCAAAAAAAAATATGTCGATTGCTTACTTTTTACCAGTTTAATTATATAGATATAGGCAGTATAGCTTAGATGATAGGTAGCAACTTACTACAAGTTGTAGGTCACTTTTACAATCCTTCCAGAAAGACATTATGCTTTTCTTTGAATGGTAACGACAACTTTGACATCTGAAATTCATATCATTTCACTTGCTAAGTTAGAAATTAAAGCGTTTTTTGAAATAGTTCTAGTGCTGATACATTAAAAATGTTAAGAAAGTGTCACGCTGATGAAGGTATGTTAAAAAAAAATTTAATGGTACAAGGATTTTAGTGATGGTAGGACAGCAGTTGAAGGTAAATTTCATTTAGGAAGACCTTCCACGTCAACTGATGAAAAAAAAATGACCAAAATCAAAGATATTGTAAAGAAAAATCGTCAATTATGTATTAGAGACGTATGGCAAAACAATTTATAGTTTTGGCATGACAATAACACAAACCATAATAATTATTCGTCAATTTTTCGCTACAAATCAAACAAACACTATTCCACAAGCACTATAATCACCAGATATGGCACCGTGTGGCTTTCTCGTGTTCCATCGATTAGAAAAACTACTTCGTGGATGAGGTTTTGAATGATTAGAAACTATTCAAGTCGAGTATAAGAATTATTCTGAAGATTGGGAAGGACGTTGGACTAAGTTAAGTATTAGTTTAAGTATTAGTGTACTGCAGTGAAAGGGGGTTAATTTGAAGGAGACAAAATACATTTAAACTAATAAATAAATACTTTGTATTTTATTTAAAAAGTTACCTTAGTTTTTGATCATGGTAATACATCAATATTTGTAAGTATCTGCACTAGCTCATTCCATTTTGATAATGTTTTCTTTTCACCAAACTAGTAGACAACCAGACATCAACATTGTCCAAGTTTCCTCAAGGATCTCGAGACCATAAGTCATCAAGAGATGATAGCTATCAATCATGACGTTGATTTTATCATTGTTGATAAGTCCAGGTGCATCTCTGCCATTAAAAATTCTCCCTTCAAATCTCCATAAGCAAGCACATTCTGTACATTGAGCCAACTACACTATCAATTCCCCATACAGCACCCTTTTTTTATAGTTGAAGTTGAATGAAAGGTTATTGGCGTTACGTTTAAAATAATTTCTATAGTGTACATAATGGTAATACTAAATGAATATATATGAGAGGTATTTACCAAACATTGGACCAATTTCTTATACTGTAAAATTTCATTTTTAAACATCATTTATAAGTATATGAAAAAATATGATTAATTTGAAAAATGTCAACTGCCAATTTCATAACTCATGAAAATTTTTAATATAAAATAAAATAAAATGTTTGAAGTCTGATAATCTGAAAAAGATGCTGGCAGGGATAACTATGCATAAGTGTATAGTTATGCAAATTGCACAAATGCAAATCTATGCATATCTATGTAAAAGCGCACTTATGCAAATCTAGGCATAAGTGCACCGTATGTTTACACACGATTTAGTTTTCACACTTAAGGTCTCAATGGAAAAATTAATGTCAATTTCATGGATCAAAAAATATACTTTATATTTAGTTTGTATTATAAGGTAAGTTACTGTAAAAGTTTCTCTAGATGGGCAGCTCTGATGTTGGGACGTTTCTTTAATGCCATCGTGGTAGAATTTGTTTATTTTTAATGGTAGATAGCATTGTCAGATTAAAAATACTAGATAATTAAAAATACAGATATATAATAAGTAGTTTTGTGAAGAATAAACTACATGGTCAACGATTTTCGATGGCAGAAGAAGTGGTTTATGCGTTCAAAATGCATGTTTCGGAAATATCTCAATGGAATGGAAAAGTGCTATGAAACTTGGTTCAAATGTATGCCAAAGCGTATCGATCAGCGCGGAGAATATTTTGAAAAACAATAAAATCATTATCAATGATTAATATTTGTTTTTATTTATTATTCCGGATACATAAATGGCAATCCTCGTATAAAACCCACTTTTTACTTTTAATCAACTGAAGATTATTTTTTATCGAGTAAAGTTTTCAATGAATTTACGGTGATTCTTTCGGTCAGCATGATGGAGGTCAACCATTCTGAAAATTACAAGTTGTCTTTGTGCAATCGGTTCCACATAGCTACAAGTTTTATTGAATATCGTCTTGTGCTTCAATTTTTCAATTTCTTTGAACGAGACAGAAACTATCGACAATCACTACATTTTTCATTACGAAACATTCTGGGAATATTCTAAACCATATTTAATATTCTTAGCTCTGGTCGTGCACTAATATCGAGAATGTAAAGGCCATAATAACTGACAGCCCACGCACCATGGTCCGTGAGATAGCAGATAAGTTAACAATTGGCAAATTGACCGTTTTTTATCATATACAAAAAATGGGTAAGTCTGCCGATACTATGCGTGGGTCTCTCACGAACTTGGTAAGCGAAATTTACTTGACCGAATCTCTTAGTGTAATCTTTGATAAATTTTTGTTTTCAAGTTTTCAAGTGAATAGTAACTGGTAACTGGCAATGAAAAGTGGATTATGTACAACGTGCAACGAAAGTAATTATGGGAGTTGAGAGAGTCAGAAGTTTTAAGTAAGGTGAAAGAGCGCCTTCAATCAAAGAAATTATGTTTTGCATTTGATGGGATTGAAAGGGAGTCATACACTTTGAGCTTCTTGCATGCAACCAAACCATCAACACCAACACTATATTTTTCATTTTTAATGATTCTGGGATTTTTCTGAATCTCTAATATACCACGGAGCGGAGATGAAAACACAAGTTTATAGTTGAAAAAATGACTTTATTCTTCCATATGTTCTCCCTTAAGTTCAATACATTTTTTTCCAGCGGTTCTCGAATTTATGTATTCCATATTTAAAGTGAGTTTCTGCAAATCCTTGAAAATACTCATCTACGGCTGCTATAACTTCTTCATTTGATGAAAAACGCTTGCCACGTAGGAATTTTTTGAGGTTTGGGAACAGATGAAAGTCAGAGCGGGCTAGATCTGTCAAATGCGGTGGATGTTCCAACAGTTCGTAGTGTAACTCCTTCAATTTGGCCATTGCAAGAACACCACCGTGAGCCGGTGTATTGTCTTGATGAAAAATGATTTTTTTCTTTGCTAAACCAGGTCTTTTCTCACAAATTTTTGCATCCAATTAATCCAACAGGTTTGAGTAATACTGTCCTGTTATTGTTTTACTGGTTTGAAGGTAATCAATTAACAAAAAATCCCAAATCCCATCCCAAAAAATTGATTTCATAACCTTTTTAGTCTATTTTGACCACTCCACCGGGCAGAGCCCACTCTGTAGTTTGTTGTCGCAGTTAAGGATCATAGTGGTAAACCCAAGTCTCATCCATAGTTATAAAACGGCGTTTAAAAATTGTATTCTTTTGAAAAAGATCCAAATGTTGGTTAGACAGTTTTACTCGAAGTCGTTTTTGATCAGAATTTAACAAATGCGGCACTCATCTTGCACATAGCCTTTTTAAGCCTAATTCCTTTTTCAAAATATGAAACACCCGTTTAGTTGAGATGTCTATGGCCTTAGCAATTTCACTCAAAGTGTCATCCATAACCATATCATGTATAGAATTAATTATTTGTTCAGCAGTTGCACTTATTGGATGTCCAGAACGAGGATCATCATCCAGGCTTGTACTATCACGTTGAAACTCACCTGCCCACTTACGAACCATTTTATTATGAATTTCCATTGCCTTTTTTTACAAAGAATTTATCCACTGCACGATTTTCAATATTTTCCATTTTAAAAAATAACACTGATACGTTTACTTTCAACTGCTGTTTTTGTACGAATCATTTTTCTACAGATCAACTTGAAACTTCATATATGTTCATATGAAGGATGACCCTTCAAAATGTAGATTATATAGTTCATTTACTACTCTACAGGTGTCGCTCCACGAACTTTTTAATTAGCCTAGTATGTGTACAGCCTACTCACGTACTTAATCACCCAAAATTATTGCAAATTAATGCAAAGCAATTAGCTTGACTTACACTAATGCTAGAATTCAGATACTCGAATTGCATTAAGCTAACTGGTTAACCTGTAAAGTCACAGGTTGACACTTTGCAAACAGGTCGCAGGTGCGAGCTGTTTTAATATTATAGTTCCTGTTTTGTTAATAAAATATTATTTATTATTATTATTATTATTCACGTATGGGCCCAGGGGGACCACGCGAAGTACATTTAGAGGCGTTTGTTGTTGTTAGCCTTCCTTTGCGCCCATACTAATTTCATTCTTTCGCTATGAGCTCTTTTCCTATCGTCAGACCAAGTTGTTCCAGTCTTCCTACATTTTTCTCTCTGGCCAACATTCTAAACGTCAACCTTGTGTCTGAAACAGCCTCTATCCTGAATTTCACTTTGTGTAATATTGGCTGATCTTAGGTCCTCTTTAATTGCAGCGATCCATTTAATTATTTCTACTTTAGCTCTACTCCAATTTTCATAAAATTCGACTATTTGTCTAGTTAGCCTACTCGGACTCATCCGTTTTATGCCTTCTTTTTCTCATATCGCTATGTTTGATTTCTTGGTTTTCTCGAAGTCGGTATGTTGTTGTATTTATTTGTTTGGGGCCTAAGATTTTTCTTATGATTTTTTTTTCCTTCTTTTCAATGTCCTCGATGTCTCTCTTTCTATTCAAAATGAGCGTTTCTGCCCCATATAGACATTCTGGCTTAATAACTGTGTTGTAATGTTTCAGTTTTGTGTTTTTAGATATGCATTTTTTGTTGTAAATATTTTGTGTAAGTCTCAATGCCGTTTCCACTTTTTGACATCTATCCTTATTGGCCGCTTTTTCCAACCCATTTTCCATGATTATTTCACCCAAATATTTGAATTGAGAGACTCGTCTGATGTTACCATATTTTGTTTTTAGAAATGGTGTTCTTAGTCTGTTGCAGGTCATGTATTGTGTCTTTTCAAAGGAAATTTGGAGTCTTACCTTTTCTGCTGTTTCTTTTAGGATTTCAATCTGTTTCTGTGCCGTTAATACATCTTGAGTCAAAATTGCTAGATCATCAGTAAACGCCAGACAATTAATTTTGATGTTGGTTTTCCCCAGTTTAATGGGCTGGTCAATATTCAGGGACGACTTTTTTTCACGCCACTCCTGTATTACTTTTTCTAGAACACAGTTAAATAAGAGTGGCGGGAGTCCAGCCCATTGTCTCACTCCAGTTTTAATTTCGAAGTGCTCTGAGATGTCACCCATGAATTTAACTTTTGACCTTGTGTTAGTTAATGTTGCTTTAATAATTGCCAGCGTTTTCAGATCTAGTCCTTGTTCTTTTAAGATTCGGAATAAAGATTCGCGGTCAATAGAATCATATGCTTTTTTGAAATCCACAAATGTACAGACGAGATTTTTATTGTACAATTAATAAAATATAATAATAATAAAATTTAATTTTCAGCGTTGGTGCTTTTTTGCAACTTACAATTTGCTTACTCGTATTGATTGATCAAAAATGACCTTAACGCATTGTTGAAAGAAGTGATCCAGCTTGCTTTTGATATGACAAACTTAAAACAACTTGGTGTTTGTTTTGATTTTTAAAATATACAGTATCGGGGCAGAGTTGCTGCAGTATGAGTGCATCTTTCTCCCTCCTTTGACCCTCTACCACCATTTTCCACCCCCTTAGCCAGCCCATAAAAGTCAGTTGGCACCGGTTCTTCGATTGGCGGCGACTCCTCGTCGACATATAATGTTTGTTTTATACATAAACGGAATTGATTTACCCCGATGGAGTGTTTTGACACCGGCAGATTCGCCCTCCGGGACGAAAACAAGCGACCGCCATCGCTGCTGCTGCCGCCACCGTGGCCACAGCCGCTGCCTCGGCCGCCGACGTGGGGCGGCAAAAACAAGCGGGGCCGGTTTTCTTCGGCGTCCACGCGAAACAAACAAAGTCGTCCTCGTCGAACTGGCGCGACGACATGCTCGACCTATTTACTTATTTTTATTAACAAATATCGATACTGGATGGATCTATTTAGCGTAGAGGGATGAGGAAAGACCGATGAGATGTGTGAGATGTCTTTTATGGTCAGACTAAAACATTCGATGGATAATGCTTAAACATGAGAATAACACAGCTACATTATAAACTCTATGAGGATAAATTGACAATTTTCTGACATATAATATGGGGTTTATCGTTTTTTATATAGTAATAAATTCTATTTAACGATGAGACCCATTTTCACTTAAACCTATGCATAAGCAAGATATATTATTGAATTAGCTGCTCAACTATCCTCAAAATTGGTTTAGTTTATATTCTGAAGAAGTCACCGGTCTGTACTTTTCCGAAAATGAGGTTAGCAATACAATGTCAACTTCTCAGGTTCAAAATAAGTTGAGAAAAAACAGTTTGTTTAATTCAAAATAAATAAATTCGCCCTCGCTCGCAACACAAGAAATATTGATACGATATTCATGATAAATTCGTTAATTGAAAAGCAACAGCGTCTACAGTTTCAAAGATGCTTCATAAAAATAAAGTTAAAATCAAATATCTTGTATATTTGTCAAAAAATGAAAGCATTATTTTCTTAATACATACTATCCTATTTATAACACCTAAAGTTAATGTGAAAAGAAGTAGCACATTTGGAAAAACTAGCACAAATATTATAAAAACAATTTAAGCGGTCTATATCAAAGAATTATTTTTATTTAAAAACTACACCTTCACCATTTTGTCAATGATAGTTACGCCAGAAACATAAACGAGGTGTGTAAATAAACTAATGACCAGCGTCAGCGTGCGATCTGGTAACACTGTTGGCATTCCTTTTGGAGGGAAGGCACGCCAACATCTGATGCGCTTTCAATACGATTTTCAATTACCCTAGAGTCACTTGGTGGTCTGTAGCAATTTTTTTTCTAAACAGGATTTTTCGTTTGCGTTTCAAGTAGTTGCGTGCGTTTCAAGTGCGTTTCAAGTAGTTGAAGACATTCTTAGAAGGCTGAGACTCGACTGAAGATGAAGGAATCTTGTGCGTTCTAATCGTTCGTTGAGGTTAGAATAACTGAGGAAAAGTTGAATTTACTCGCATAACCGTCATTAGATTTTGACCAAGTGCGCAAAAATGGCTGCAAAAATCCTTTCGAAGGATTGAAAGGACAAAAGGAGGGAACATGTCTTGATCTTTAGGGGCAGATTGAAAGTGAATTTTTTTTTGGACCGTGTCATTACTGGCAATGAGTCTTGAATTTTTGAATGCGACTCAAAAAGGAAGCGCCAGAGCAGTGCACAGAGGCACAATGTAACATTAAAGATCAAAAGCATGTTGAATTACTTTTTTGATAGCCGGGGGATCACCCATAAGGAATGTATGCCTCAAAGTCGAGTGGTAAACACCAAAGGGAGTTCGTTGCAAAATTCGCAGAGAGGAGGGTTTTCCCATTCCAAAAAAAATTTGTGAGAAAATCTGCAATGTCCAATCATGAGCCACAGCCATTTAACCGTAGTTTTTTTATCTGTTAAACATTCTGGGGAAGGGAAAATAACGGTTTAAGGACTCTTAGTTTATTAGGATTCGGGGGATCGTTTCAATAGGATTGCATTAACGACTGTATAATTTTTCACGAAAAAGATTATCTTTCGGATGAAAGCTGCGCATGTGAGGGAGACCGTGCTGAATTGCGTGTTTTGCAAGCCGATCTGCTTCTTCGTTAACCTTGATGTCCTTATGACCAGGACACCAGACGAAAAGAAGAGAAGAATCCTGACCGAAGATGTCCTCTACAAGGTTTGTAATTAGTGCAATAACTGTATCGATTACTTGTTCGATTTGTTCTTAATGAAGTGATCTACGGACTCCTGAGACAGTTCATCCCAGGCAGATTTTAAGACATCACTCAGCTATTATGGATTTATTGGAGGATTAGGAGCATGCGCATTAATCCTTGCGCCTACCATTTTTCCGACATGTTCAATAGGTGACCGATAACGTTCACCATGGGGAAGGGCATTGTTTTGTTAGACTTTAGGGCTGTTCAGTCCACGACTGTACGGTAACAGGACTGGTTCTAGAACTTGATTTTCGGTTCATTTAGGCACATAAATTATCTTGGATAAATACCAGATTTCTATTTCTTATGCTAATTCCACACCTCCATCAATCCTCTGATACTGTTCGTTGATTACACCATTCTAATATAGGAGCATTGTGCTGATTGGTAAGGGCAAGTATTAATCTTCAACTAGGTAAGAATAGATTAGCTCAATGGGGCCATATATGGAACACATGATTATTATCTCTCCTATCTCTTCCGAAAAAATATTTTCCACCGACCTTAAGGTACTGTACTATAAACAGCAAGTAACAGTTTTTTTTCTACACCTCCAGCGATAATCCGATTGGAATACCTCTGAGTGATGTCTTGGAGGTTGTTTGGTATGAACTCCTTCAGAATCCATAGATCTCATTAATTATAGCATATTCATTTTTTTTTTAATATATTACTTGATAGGATTATGAAATTTTCCTCCCAAAAGGTGCCCCGTTTTCTAGTATGAGGAAAAAATATAACCGAGGTTGAATTTAAGCTGAATAGAAATAATTACCATACCTTTATATTTAAAAGATTTTAGAAAACAATAATGTGGGACAATGGATGATGTTTCTGATTGGGATTTTCCAGTTCCTGGGTTTTTCTTGTTTTGTGTAGGTTATTGTTAAGGTTTAATTTTTAAAATGTTTCACTGATGTAAACTGTAGACACTGATTTATTACATTATTATGTTATTATTATAACAAATATTGATTTTTTGTATATGATATGGCACCGGTAGGGCGACTGATTCATGTGGTTACTCGTGTAGAGTTCACAAAAAGTGCTTTAGATAAAAAGCGACTGTGTCATGTGTTATTTTGCGCTAAATTTTGTACACGGCAGTTTATTAATTTATGTTGTATGTTATTATTAATGGTAGCTTATAATTTTATCTGGAAAATACCTAAATTACTAATTGAAAAGCTATAAAAAGAATTAACATTCTAAGCAAACATGTGTAAAGGTATATTTGTCCCAAATTAATTGGATATTACTTGACAAATAAACTAATAAACATTGTTAAAACAATTTTTAAAAAAATAAAAATTTCGTTATACATCAGCCAATATCGATGTAGTAACGTCACAAACAATGATATTTGAACATTTTCCGAACAATTATTTCACTGTAGGTCAATGTGTTCATTTAAGTTCGATTAAAAACCAAAAATATATTTCTATACATGAATATCACTATTTGCTTCGTATTTACAGAGAAGCTCTCCAAAATTCCGAAGGGGGCATATTATGGGTAACGATACCAAGAAAGACCGCTTCCAACTCGGTATTGTCCAAATTTCTCAAAAAGTTTTCGACACGGGTAGTGTGGTTCCAGAATTTCAAACAGTTGAAGAACAAATTTAACATCTTGTAGAAAAGGATTCTAACAGAAGTAGCCGAAGTGTTGCGCAACAAGTTGGAAATTTCGATTGAATTGTACATAGAATACTAAAAAAAACAATTATTCTACCTTTATGATGTATAAAGGGTACAAGCACTATTAACTTTTAATATACGGACAATGAAAACGAATACCCAATTGCAACTGTTAATGGAACTTGACAACATACCTTGGACTATGTGAAACACGAAGAAAGGGCGAAGAGCTAATCTAACTGGATTCAACTGGTCACGTACTCTAACTCGGGGTACGAAGAATGGACGATCTGGTGGAATTGGATTCATCATCAATCGAAAGCTGAAGGTCGGAGTAGTAAAATTTGAAAGTAGATCTTGCCGATTAGCCCAGTGCGTCATTCAGCTGAATAAAAAGTTTAATATTCAAATCGTCCAAGCTTATGCACCAACTATAAGCTATAGGGGTGAGGAAATTGAGGAATTTTATGATGATGTGGCCCGGCTTCTATACAAGAAGAAATGTAGGTACAAAATCCTGATGGATGATTTTAATGCCAGCATTGGAACAGCAAAAACAGGTGAAAATGTAACTAGCCCATATGGAACTGGTGAACGGGATAATAGAGATGCCAGATTGATTGATTTTGTCAAAGGACAAGAACTTTATATTAGGAATTCATAAGAAAAATATAAGCAGAAAATGGACATGGAAAAGTTCATCTGGACTGATAAGTGAAAGTGATTACATCATGACCAACGATAAAACAATATTTTGCAATTGTACTGTCCTTAACAATGTTAATGTTAAGGACAGTACTGCTGAATGGTACGAGCAAAAGTTAGTCTTAGCTGTCGAAAAAAGCACGAAAGAATTGTAAGGTCAAAGAAGGGTAAAGTGGATTCTAGGAAAGTGCTGGAGAGGCGCAGCAATTTTGAGATTGCTTTGTCGAACCGCTTTGCTGTGTTATAAGATCCGGAGGAGATGGAAATAACAGTTCAATATGAAGAAATCACCAATAATGTGCTTGAAACCGCTGCTTTAATAGCACCAGAAGAAAAAAGTTTCAAACGGACAAAAATATTCAGTAAGCCCTTTTGGCACTACGCAGGGTGCGTACGGAAATGTTAGAGCTTGTCAGAAAATGTTATTCACAATTATATGAAGATCAGAACCAATCAAAGACAACAATACTCACGGAATTGATGAAAAACGGCAAGGCTCCATGAAATGATGTGAAACTGTTAAAATGTTAAAAGCTGGTGGTCGGAATTTACATAAAACATTGGCAAACTTATTCTCAAAATGCCTTAAAGAACAAACCTGACAACCTGACTTATGGAAAAATGTAGAAACGATTCTTTTACACAAAAAAGGAGCACAGTGATCTTTAAAGAACTACCTCCAATAAGCATCCTATCTATAATATACAGTTTTCACCAAGATAATATCTAAAAGAATATTAAGAAAATTGAATGACGTACAATCAAGAGGGCAAGTAGGATTCAGAAGTGGATTCAGTACAATGGATAACATCCAGGTTGGACAGCAAGCCATAGAAAGGCACAACGAATACACCATGCGACTGTGCTTGGCTTTTATCGACTAGGATAAAGCATTTGATTCAGTCTCAAAGCAGACCATAATGAATGTTTTGCTTAGTCAGGGGGTAGACAAAACATATGTAAACCAATTGGGATCGATACATGATGAAGCTACAGCGACAATTCATCTTGATGATTTTGAAGTTAAAATTAATGTAGAGCGAGGCGTATGACAGGGTGATGCATTATCGTCTATTCTTTTCTCGGCCTGCCTTAATGAAGTATTCCGTAATCTGGATTGGGAACAGGATGCTGCTAACTTAAACCATCTTAGAGTTGCAGATTATATCGTTCTCCTTTCACAAAATCCAGAGAAGTTGCAAAAACAGATACAAGGGCTGTAAAGGACTGGCAAGCCATTTGGCTTAAAAATAAACCTGAAAAAGAGTCAGGTTATGTTCAATAAATTTACCGAGGACAGAAAAATTTCAGTTTTAGGAAAGGATTTAAAGATTGTGGACCACTTTATATATCTTAGGCAGATAATTTTAATGGAGGAGAATACCACCCGGGAGGTGAAGCGGCGTGTTAAATGTGACTGGCAGGCATTTGGCACGCTCAACATAGAGTTTAAGAGCAAACTCCCACTTTTCCTGAAAAGAAAGAACGTAGACAGCGCGACCTCTGTATTAATAGGTGAGGTTGTAGGTGGGGCGCTCGGATGAGGGGTGGGGGTGAGACGGGAGGTGGAGGTTTGACTAGAAGGGTTTCGGATGGGCAATTTGACAATAAGCGGTTTTCATGTATATGAACCTCTAAAACCGCCGTCCCTCTTGTTTAAGCAGTCTGGACATTTTTCGATCTCGATTGCTTCACGAATTATGCGGGGTTCGTAGGAATATATAGGTGCGATTACTTTGGCCTTGTTGAAATCTATTTTGTAACCCGTTTGAAGATGATGTTCTGCTAAAGTCGAGGAGAGATCAGATTTTCAGACGTCGAGAAAATGCTCGTATATGCGATTTTGGATACGTCTGTTAGTTTGACCGATATATGATTGGGAGCAGCCAGAACAAGGAATCTCATAGACACCATGTGACTCTTGTGGAATATTATCCTTCACTGGTTTGAGGAAACTGGATATATTTCTTTCTGTTGTAAATATCTTTTCGATATTACGGGATCAGAATACGTGGCAAATTTTATCAGTAACTCCCTTGATGTATGGTAGAAGAACTTTGGGATTTTGGAACAATTCTCTAGTAGATTGGTTGGTATGACCAGTTGCCTGAACTTTATTAATATGCCTTTTTATTTGACGTTGCATTTCAAATATCATAGCCGTTTTGAATTAGTGCCGTTTCTAATGAATTAAGTTCTGTTTGCCTATGTTCCCTATCCGACAATCTTAGTGATCTCGTGACTAAAGTTTTGACTACCGAATTTAATTGGGATGGATGTTGATGTAAGTTCGCATTTAGATAACAGTTTGTGTGGGTGGGTTTGGTTTTAGCTTTGGTCTGGCCTTTTTGACATTAGAACGTCAAGAAAAGACAGATCAGAATTGTTTTCAGTCTCCATTGTAAATTGGACCTGGGGATGTATACTGTTCAAATGCGAAAGGAATAGATTTAAAGATTGTGGTCCGTGCGGCCAAATGACGAAGGTGTCATCTACATATCGGAACCAGCAAATATGTTTCAACGGACTGGTGTTAATGGCTTGAGTTTCAAAGTGTTCCATAAAAATATTGGCTATGACCGAAGAAAGAAGGGAGCCCATAGGAGCTCCACGAATTTGTTTAAAAAAATTATTTTTGAAAATGAAATATGTATTGGACATGCAATGTTCTATAAGACTAAGAATATCCGTTGATGTGTGGTGTTTGTTTTTTAGAATGTCTAGAGTTTCTGGAAGGGGAATGTTTGTAAATAACGAGACAATATCAAAACTAACCAGATTGTCACTTTCGGATATACTGTGCCTTTGAAGAAGCTCAATGAAATGAGAGGATTTTTTGATGTAGGACGCTGATGTTTCCACGAGCGGTTGTAGAGTTATATATATATATATATATATATATATATATATATATATATATATATATATATATATATATATATATATATATATAAAGACTAAGCTTAGAGACTAATCGAATCGAAAGTGGCCAATCCCCGAGATCAGTTGCTTCTTCATTGAACTTGTTGAACTACTTTTCAGCGACAGAAAACGAAACTACTATTTCAGTCACTTTGCATATTTTCCTCTTTTATTCTAACAGCCTCCATAAAAAGATCAACCCAAATATGCTCTCATTAAAATGTTAAAAATATAGGAGTGATTTTATATTTTGTTAATGCGTACCGATAAATCGAATGATGCCGAGTTTTTCGTAAACAAATATTCAGGACGGGTATGGTACAGGGCGTCGCGACGAGTTCGCGGTTTGGCCGGTCGCCCGACGCCCGATGAGGACGCCAACCGACGGCCATCGAGGGAAAAAACCGACGCCAGAGGGGGCTGGATGACGCTGGGGGTGCCGCGTAACCACCGGTGTTTTGTACTGTTTATGAGCGTTTCTTTGTGTTTTGTTTTTCTATTTTTTTCCTACTCTTCGCAAACTAATTCAGCGACTTAATTTGATGAATAGAGCAAAAAACATGTTGTTTCCTAGAGTATTCTTTTGTTTCGCTTTTTTTGTTCTGCAGGATTTATTATTTTAAAACTTAGTTTGCCTCTTATGTGTGGACATTGTGATATGCACTTTTTAATTTCTTATCTATACGGTTTGGTTACCGGCTTGAACTGTGCCATCAAATAAATATTACTAAACTAACATCGAATAAAATATGATTTATTAAACTTCGGAATATTTCAATTTTCATTGGGAACAATGACTTGAGTGTAGAAATAAGACATAGTATTTAGTATTTATTCTAGAAAGTTTTTGTAAAAAATAACGGTAAGACAATGTTAAAATGAATTGCTCTCCAAGCCATGACTAATGTTTTGTTTTACTTATTGGGTGGGCCATTAATTTTTGCTTCTTTTTCCATTTTATAAAGTGAAACTAATGGCTATATTAAATAAATGTTTATTAAAAGCAAATAAAAAAGACGGGAAATTCATATATTTTTTAATACCATAATCAAGATGGGGATCTTTGCGTCGTTACCACTCCTCTGATCAAAATCTGAGTAATTTAATCATAATTTAAAAGTAAGGTGACTAAATAAAATTCACTCTTTCTGCAATACAGTTATTCCAACGGTGTTTTCGTCTTCGAAACAGTTTTTCTGTTTGATTTTTGGTATTTCCTTCAAAGCGGCCAGCGGACTGTCTTAAATCGCTTCTATGGACTCAAAATGCTTCTATAGACTCACAGAGCCGTATCTAGTGAATATGGTGACTTTGGAGTTTTGGGTATTTGTTTTATTTGTAGCGAAAACTTGACGAAACATTATTGCGTGCCCCTGAAACTACGATTTGTGGACATCATTGATTTTCTGTTACTATTTGAAGAAAACTGCTGCAGAATCGCATCGAATGCTTGTCGAAGCTTACGGTGTGCATGCTCTTGGTAAATCACAGTGCTTTGGGTGGTTTACAAAATTCAAAAGTAGCGATTTTGACGTGAGATAAGAAGAGCGTAGAAGACCATCAAAAAAGTTTGAAGACAGCGAATTACAAGCATTGTTGGATGAGGATGAGGCTCAATCAATTAAATGTGACACCAGAAGCTGTCTCTATATGTTTGAAAGCCATGGAAAAGATCCAGAAGATGGGAAAATGGGTTCCACATGAACTGTATGAAAGACAGAAGGAAAATGCTGCTCGCCAGGTACAAAAGAAAGTAATTTCTCCATCGAATTGTGATTGGCCATGAAAAGTGGATACATTTTGAGAATCCTAAGCGTAAAAGACCATGGGTAACGCCGGGCGAACCATCGACATCCAGAGCAATGCCAAATTACTATGGACAGAAGACAATGCTCTGTGTTTGGTGGGATCAGAAGGGTGTGGTTTATTATGAGCTGCTAAAACCTAGCAAAACCGTTAATACTGAACGCTACCGATAACAAATGATCGATTTGAATCAAGCTGTGCGAGAAAAACGACCAGAATATAAAAAAAGGTAACACAAAGTGATTTTGCTTCATGATAATGTATCATCACACACAGCCAAACTGGTCAAAGAAACGATGGAGGCGTTTAGTTGGGAAATACTTTCGCATGCGGCTTACTGACCAGACTTGGCTCCTTCCGATTACTACTTATTTGTATCGTTGAGACATGCACATGCAGCATCGATTGAGCAGCGCTCCACTTTTTACGAAAATGGCTCGATCACTGATTTGCCTCAAAAGAGCAACAGGTTTTTTTGCATGGCATCCACACATTGCGAGACAGGTGGGAAAAATGTATAGCTAGCGATGGGCAATACTTCGAATAAAATATTTGTTATCATTTTCATACAATAAATGTGTATTTTCGATACAAAAATTCCGGTTTCATATTTACATACCTGGTAGACTCGCGCAAAAGGAAGGAACTCTTTATGGACGATACCATGATAATCAAAGAAAACAGTTAATATGACTTTGATTTTTCATCCAATACTATGATGTTTAAAAAAAATCATAGTTTTCGGAGCAAGACGAGAAGACACGCAAGAAAAGCTTAAATTGTTTTTCAAAACTGAATGAATTGATCCAAATAATATTTCACTAATATTTGATATTAAAAGTAAAGTAAAGTTTTAGGGTTAGAAGCACATCAGCAATTAAGGAGAGTATTTAGCAACTGGATCTTCAGATTAATGTGGGTTCCGAACCACGGTTATCCGCCTCCGAAAACCCCGGTCATCGCCCCTTTCAGGCTATCAACCTTTAGTTTTATGCTTAACAATAAGTATCTGTCGAGAAACCTACCAACTAGTGAGGGACCAACTTAGAAAACCTCTCAGAAAGCATCTCTTGCTTTCTGAGAGGTTTGAGTAAGTTTGAGTTTCTAAGGGTTGAGTCCTTATCAGATTTTAAACTCCTAGAAACATTCACAAACATTAGAAAAAAAAGGGCATGGATCGAACCCCCTACCACATTAACTACAGTCTTGTAAGACTGCCACCTCAATCAGACCCTCTGCTAACGTGGCTCCTGAATATCTAACATTTAATAGGCGGGTATTCAGAATAAGATCCTTCATTTTGGTAATATTTGCTTCGTTGATTAACTTGAAAGGTCTTCTTGAATGAGGTTCATCTGCAAGTGCTGTTTTACAATAACCAAAATCCTTGTACCACATTTTCTTTTCACAAAGTTTCATCGCAGTAGCACTTTCTACAAAATTTTGTAAAGCCCTTGCACCACTTGTAAACATTTTTTAACATCTATAATACATCATTAAAAGAAATTTCATTTTCAGATAAAATGCAGAGCAAATTCTTTCCTCCATAAATTTTTCTATTTTTTTTAAATCGCCGACAATTTTTAATAATTACCAAATTATAATTTCTAATCCTAACAAGTGAAATGATATGAAACTTCTGTCAAATGTCAAAGATAGTCATACCAACTGAAAAAAAACTTAAAGTGCGCAAAGTTTAAAAAGAAAGCCACCTAACTTTTGAATCACAGCAGTGAGGTTCATAATCATAGCAATGTTAATCATTGTGTATTAAATACTAAGTATCCGATCAAAAGTAACACAAAACTATTTGTTGAAATACTTTGAGCAGCAAGATTCTGTATGATGTCCCAATAGGTACTTCGGGATTTTTTTTTAAATAAGCCGGTTGCGTTGGCGCGGAAGGTAAGGGCGGCGGTTCACCACTGCTGGGCCGCAACCGCATTGACGCGGCAGCTGGTTCGATTCCAGCGCTCGGATGGTTCTTCTTCAATTCTTCTGTTCGTCTTACTTCCTACCTCCCACAAACACACACACATATATGTATATATATTTTATATATTTATATATTTATATATATATATATATATATATATATATATATATATATATATATATATATATATATATATATATATATATATATATATATAGTATTAAGTCGAAGTAAAGCATTCAAAGAGTGGAACAGTAAAAAATCAGCAATAAATTAAAACATCTTGTTGGAATTCAGAAAAAAGAAACATCGAAGCTAATTAGACAAACTAAAAGAAAATATGAAAACAATCAACTTAATGAAATAGAAAAAGATTTCCAAAAAATAACAGCCGAAACTTTTACGAAACATTTAAAACGAAATTAACAAGCTATCAACCCCAAAGTCTTTGCTTCCAAAAGAAAAACGGACAATTAGCTCTAAATAACCGAGGCAATTGCAAAGAACTAACGAAATATTTTGAACAACTACTAAACTGTCCTGAGCCCTTAAACAAATTACCAACACTAAACCCTAAACAAACAAACCCAGATTAATTACCAACGAATAAAGATGAAATAATTAGGCAAATCAAGCGACTTAAAAATAACAAAGCTTCTGGAGAAGATGGAATAACTGCTGAACTTTTGAAATCCGTTGGTCCAGGTACAATCAAGGAAATAGCCAAAGGACCAAACCAAACTGGAGTGAGACAAGGGGGTGAACTATCGCCACTCTTATTTAACTGTGTTCTAGAAAAAGTAATAGAGGAGTGGCGTGAAAAAAAGTCGGTCCTGAATATTGACCAGCCCATTAAACTGGGGAGAACCAGCATCAAAATTGATTGTCTGGCGTTTGCTGATGATCTAGCAATTTTGGCTCAAGATATACTAATGGCACAAAAACAGATTGAAATCCTAAAAGAAACAGCAGAAAAGGTAGGACCCCACATTTCTTTTGAAAAGACACAGTACATGACCTGCAACAGACTAGGAAGACCATTTCTAAAAACAAAATATGGTAACATCAGACGAGTCTCTCAATTCAAATATTTGGGTAAAATAATCATGGATGGAAATAAAATGGGCTGGAAAAAGCGGCCAATAAGGGTAGATGTCAAAAAATGGAAACGGCACTGAGACTTACACAAAATATTTACAACAAAAACTGAGACATTTCAACACAGTTGAAAAAAGAAACATTTCAACACAGTGAAAAAAAGGAAAAAATCATAAGAAAAATCTTATGCCCCAAACAAATAAATAGCACAACATACCGAATTAGAGAAAACCAAGAAATCAAACAATACACAAATATACATAGCGATATGAGAAAAAGAAGACTTAAGTTTTTCGGACACATAAAACGGATGAATCCGAGTAGGCTAACTAGACAAATAGTCGAATTTTATGAAAATAGAAGTAGATCTAAAGTAGAAATAATTAAATGGATTGGATGGAAGATCAGCAAATATTACACAAAGTGAAATGCAGGATAGAGGCTGTTTCAGACACAAGGTTAACGTTTGGAAGGTTGGCCAGAGAGAAAAACGTAGGAAGTCTGGAATAACTTGGTCTGACGAAAGGAAAAAAGAAAAAATAAATATATATATATATATATATATATATATATATATATATATATATATATATATATATATATATATATATATATACATATTATATATATATATATATATATATATATATATATATATATATATATATATATATATATATATATATATATACATATACACATATCAACACCTAAATGTCTGTGATTGTTTCTAGGCAAGAGTGTAAAATCCGACAGTGAATTACCCCTCAATCACGACAGTTAAAAACTGGGTAAAGCCGGATACCTTCTGAAAAGTGTTCTATCTACGTTGGTCACTCGCCAGTCGGTAGGCTTCCTGATAAACTTATGGGTAAACACATAACCAAGTGTTGATAGCCTGAGGGGGGTTGAGCCTAAGGTTGGCTTGGATTTGTTGGTACTTTAAATAGTCTTAGATGCTCATTCACATCTAACCGTAAATCCTTTCATTTTTAAATAATACTTTTTAAAAAATTTTAGAAAAATAACATCAATGTTTAATTTATCAAAAATGAGAGACATGGCGGGAATGTTTTAAAAATAATATTCTCCAAATATTCTCCTCGGCTGTTTCTACAGATTCTTTGCATAAAATTGTCAATAAATTGACCTATGTTTTGCTTCAGGTCATTAATCATTTGCGTATTGTTACAATAGTCTACGTTATTAGTCTACGCTTGACATAACCGATGAGGAGCCTCATCGAAAAACATAATTATATTATTTCTATCTTCATCAAAGAACAAATAAGATAACCGTTTTTTTCGTCGTAAAACGATCCATAATTAAACTGCCGGGTGCGAAATATAACATTTATAGGTTAAGTACTTGAAAAACGGCGTGAAAAAATTTAAATCCCTAAGTACCTATTGGGACATCCTCTAGTATAACAAATTACATTAGCAAATAAATGAAATTGAATATAATTCACGTTGAAACAGTCTCTTTCTGGTATGATTTTGGGTTGTGGCGTATCTTCGTCGTCGATGCAGCGACGATAAAAACTGTCCCGAAGGTGGGCACCCAGTATCGGGCCGAAGAAAATTACACGGGACGGCGGTACCAGCGGGTGCAATTACCGAAAATTACGGTACGCGAGCGACGGCGTCTAGACAGCCAAATGCTCGAGAGTTGCGGTCTAGAATAAATAATGTAATTACGGCCATATTTTTTTCATTTTTTCCTTTGTAATTTCGAGTGATTTTCTGGCGTCTCTCTTTCTCTATTTTCAGCTTCTTCTGCCAGACCGAAACATTATTTTGATGATTGTTTTTCTTTTGTCTTCGGTCGGATGACAATGCTAATTCGTAGCTTAAGTATGGGATCATTAAATAATCAGTTAACCCATATGTTGTAATAATTATTTGCCGCCGGAGGGTTATACGACCATTATAGTTAACAGTGGAAGATGTTAACCGAAGAGAAGTTTCTTTTATTTCGCACTGTTGAAGGAGAGGTGCCATTCTCTGTATTCCGGCGACTTGGAGGACACCTCACTTCGTGGTTAACATTTCTATTACTAAAATCCGACAAGCAATCAGTCCTTAATCAGCCTGGGTAAGATCCGATGCCTTCTGAGCAATATTTTACGTTGTCCAATTGCTAGTTGGTAGATTTTTCGAGAGTCTAAAATGTTAAACATAATCCAAGAGTTGACAGCTCGAGGGGGAGGAGGCTTGATGACCATGGTTAATCGGAAGCTGATGATTGACTTCAGCCCACGTTAAGCTTTAGGTCCAGTCGCTAAATAATGATTAGTATATACATACATACATACATACACATATATATATATATATATATATATATATATATATATATATATATATATATATATATATATATATATATATATATATATAGTACATAAATCTTTCACCCTTTCTCCATGTGGTGCAACCGACATCCTTCGCTCAACTGTCCATCATGCGATGTCACGTATCTCTCCGGACCAATTTCTAGCCTTTCAGCCGTCATCAGCCGAGCTCCAGACGAACGCAAGGAAAGCAGCTGGGAGAGACGATCGGGGCCAGGCCATGTCAACTGGCCATTTTGATGACGGGTCGTTATCGCACCCAACTCACGTCATCATACGGCGAATTCTCGTAGCAGTCAGGACTGCTCGTAACATTCTGCCTGGAACCTCGGGTATAGTACCAGGTATGCCTACAAGGTAGCGTAACGAAACCGTGGAGGGAAATATTACAGACATTTTTCACCCTTTCACGGTTTCGTTACGATTCTTTGTTCGATGTTTTTACCCATTGTAAAAATCGCAAAACACACTTGAGATGACAAAATCGAGCACTGTAAACAAACTAAATGACAGATGACATTCAAACTCCGCGTCAGTATAGAGGACAGTGCCAACTTAGCGATAAAAAGAATTTTTCAATCCCTTTAAGCGGGCTTTTCAAATGATCAATTCCCGTACTTTTTTGACATAATGTACATTGAAAGAAGGTGATGATAATAAAAGATTAGACTATTGTTATTGGACCCAAGGTATTTTTTTTAAATGAAAGACATTTCCTGAAGAAGATTATGTTTAATGATGAGGTTACATTCACCACTAATGGGGTTGTATCATCTCAAAACTGTAGATACTGAACCAGAGGTAATCGTCACTGGGTTATAAATTGTAAGGGTCAATATTCCCTAAAGTCAATGCTTTAATAAATCATTGAATGCTGGTCGTTTAGTTAACTTCTTCGATGGGGAATTTTGGGATAAAATTGAAAATTTTCTTCTTAAGGTGCGACAGGATATGTATTTGCAGCTAGATGGTGCATCCATCCACAATTTAAGGATTGTTCGTCAATGGCTGAACGAAAAATTTCCTAGACGTTGGATAGGAAGAAATAGTCCTTTTGAACTCTGACCTCCGAGGTCTCCCGATACTACACCCTTCGATTCATATTTTTGGGGAATAGTCAAAAATAAAGTTTATAAAACAAGGCCCAGATTAAGATGAACTTTGTGCCAGAATAAGGCAAGCCCGTCAAGAAATCAGTATCCTAGAACTTAGACGAGTAGCTAAATATCGAATCGTAAAATAATCGAAAAATGTATTCGAATAGACGGTGGACTAGTTGAGAGAGATCACATTTGATAGTTAATTATTTGTATTATGAAAATTATTGTTGAATACTATTTCATAAATTTAAACTACCAAACATTGTTTTCACATAAGAATAAAATAATTATTCTTTTGTACTAAGTACTATTTATTTTACTGAAATATTTGAATAAATGGCACTATTAAATTGACAATGTTTCAAGTTTTTACTTTCCATGGCAATTATCAAATTCAAAAATAAAGTTTGTGTATAGACAAAAATAATGAAAAAAAAACTTAAAATAATATTCTGAACAACTTTTTTTAATAACTTTTTTCGATATCTCTAACACGAAGCAAAATATCGAGAATTGACCCTATTTGTGAATTCGTAATGAGCTTCAGATTTCAGCTGAGTATCTTAAAAAATGTGACCCACCAATCTGCTTGACTGTGTAAAAATTCTAATCTTTATTCCTTGAAATAGCGAAAATATGGGGGAGTCTTCATCTTAAATGCGATACACTGTAGATATAAATAAAAAACATTTAACCTACTTTAGATATGGTAGAACTGACAAATCCTTTGTTGCCCAACATACACTCGAGTATGACTATAATATAAATATTGGTAACTTAAGACTAGTTAGAAGTGTAAGAAAATTATGAACAATAAGAAAATAATAAGGTCCAAATATTATAATAATAAAACTATTGAGCTATTGTTTCATCTCTGAAGTGTAATTTTGAAGCCATGTTTCATCTACTGTGATAAAATACTGAAGAAACTCAGCAGAATTGCATTTAAATAAGTTTCAACACTCTTTGTGTTGTGTGTTCATTCCGATGCGTTTTTGCGACTCCTAATAAATGTGCCTTTTCGAACGACAAACATATTTGCCTATAATGGTTGTGGTTATACAACTAAATTTAACTCGACAAATCGACAAATCGATATATCAACAGTGAAAAATGAGGTGGTTCAGACTTTTTCAGTTCAGACAGTTCAGTTCAGACTTCATCCCACGAATCTTGGTTGCTGATAAACCTTTCGAAAAATACTTGAAATACGAATTTCAACACTTTAACTTCCATATTGTAAAAAATAGCATGCTTTGAATTCAACATTTTCTAAAATCAAACTAATGAGCGTAGTAAGTTTGACAATCGACTGGTCTTAACCTGTGTCCTACCATCATTCTACAAAAAGTCATCTTTTCATCATCAGACGTTCTTTGCTGGCCATCTTCGTATAAAAAAGATTGAGCAATGAAAAAAACTATTCTATAATCTAACGTATAATGTAAAGATATTTCAGTAAGCGATTTGATTTACAACAAAATATTAAAGAAAAAAGAAGTGGGAATATTTTGCATTCTAGGACAAAACTCACTTGATGACATTCATTTTAGAAGAAAAGAAAATTTAAAAAGAGAACAAACGAAAGCTGATCTTCGATCTTATGATTTTTCTGAAATAATCTCACATTAACTATTGATTGTCGAAATTAGTATTAAAACGTTTTAGATTTTTTGTAAAACAAAATCCCGAAGTACTTTTAATATAATAATTTAAAGTAATAAATAATAGTAATAAAAACAAAAATGTACTAGAAAAAATCTCAATGATATTCGCCTTTTAATATAAGTAGTTATAAGTGGATAGTTCTGGAAAATGGCCAGTGAAAATGACATTTCGGTTTATCATTTTAATAGTTTAATGTACAGAGAACCAACTAAGGGTGTGTCAACTAAAAATCTGGACAAAATAAACGATATCGAAATATTACTAAAATTAACAGCATAAGAAATAATAATTATAATTTTTGACGTAGATAAATTAGTGTTTGTATGATAATTTGTATGATGATTGATTAAGATCTATTAAAAATGTAATTTTGGAAGTTGAGGGCATGGAAGAAACTAATCCCAGAATAGTTAATTAACGAATATAACACGTTTTGCCCTTCCGTAGTCCATTTTTAGGCGTCGTGTTCCCGATCCATACTCGGCCGGAAGTTGTGATTGTAAATTTTTTGCATCGTATCAATATCTGCATTGAAAAATTTTATATTATTATTTTTCTAATATTTAATCTGCAATACATCGTGCAATCAATATTTCATAGTGGCTTAAGAGTTATATTACTAGCGTAGCAAAACAGATTTCTAGTTGTTCGATAGTGTTTTTGTCGCGGATTTTAAAATTAAAAATTTTATAAAATTTTACTATAAATTTAATTTCTCAAAATTATTGTTTATTGGTTCAAATTATCAGAAATAAAATACGTGTTTTGTTATTTTTTGCAAAATGATTATTTATAAACTTAAATCATTCAATTTCACCATTAGAAATTTACAAAAAGTATTGTTATATATTGTTTTTCTAAATGTCCATTTTCTATATTTGTTTAAATCCTCGATCCTACGCGAAAAGAAAATTATACATTTTTAAATTATACATTTAAAGAATAATTAAGTAAAAAAATTAAAAAAAACAGTTACTCTAAAGTTTCAAGTTTTCACTTCTGTCGGCAGTCCTTTTTTTCTTTTGAAATAACTTATCCATGGTAGTGTAATACATTGTTTTTAAAAGATGAAGTGTCAAAGTTAGCTTACATAATTTTTTAAACCATGACTCAATGAAACTTTTTTTTAATAAATTAACAACGTTCTTTGTTTTGATTTGTGACTGCGATTAATAGCATGGTTAGTTAGGATCAGGTTATAAAAAAGAACACTGAAAAATTGGGAAATTTGTGATCACAATACCTAACTAGGGTGTCAAATTTAAAGATTTTCAAAATTTCACAATTTTTTTCAAATTTTCGCCTTTCGCCCGACACCCGCTTCACGTTGTGTTTCGGTGCACCCTGAATATATATATATATATATATATATATATATATATATATATATATATATATATATATATATATATATATATATATATATATATATATATATATTTATTATTCACATATGGATATGGACCACGAGAAGTACAGTTAGAGCAGTTTAATTGCAGCAATCCATTTAATTATTTCTACTTTAGCTCTACTCCTATTTTCATAAAATTCGACTATTTGTCTAGTTAGCCTACTCGGATTCATCCGTTTTACGTGTCCGTAAAACTTAAGTCTTCTTTTTCTCTTATCGCTATGTATATCTGTGTATTGTTTGATTTCTTGGTTTTCTCGAAGTCGGTATGTTGTGCTATTTATTTGTTTGGGGCCTAAGATTTTTCTTATGATTTTTCTTTCCTTCTTTTCAATGTCCTCGATGTCTCCTTTTCTATTCAAAATGAGCGTTTCTGCCCCATATAGACATTCTGGCTTAATAACTGTGTAAATAAACTGTGTAATAAAAGTATCAATGCCGTTTCCATTTTTTGACATCTATCCTTATTAGCCGCTCTTTCCAACCCATTTTCCATGATTATTTCACCCAAATATTTGAATTGAGAGACTCGTCTGATGTTACCATATTTTGTTTTTAGAAATGTTGTTTTTAGTCTGTTGCAGGTCATGTATTGTGTCTTTTCAAAGAAAATTTGGAGTCCTACCTTTTCTGCTGTTTCTTTTAGGACTTAAATCTGTTTTTGTGCCGTTAATATATCTTGAGCCAAAATTGCTAGATCATCAGCAAACGCCAGACAATTAATTTTGCTGTTGGTTCTCCCCAGTTTAATGGGCTGGTCTATATTCAGGGCCGACTTTTTTTTACGCCATTCTGGTATTACTTTTTCTAGAACACAGTTAAATAAGAGTGGCGAGAGTCCATCCCCTTGTTTCACTGCAATTTTAATTTCGAAGGGCTCTGAGATGTCACCCATGAATTTAACTTTTGACCTTGTGTTAGTTAATGTTGCTTTAATAATTGCCAGCGTTTTCAGATCTAGTCCTTGTTCTTTCAAGATTTGGAATAAAGATTTGCGGTCAATAGCTATAGCATATGCTTTTTTGAAATCCACAAATGTACAGACGAGATTTTTATTGTACAGTTTTTGATGTCTTAGGATCAACTTTAGATTCAGGATCTGTTCAGGGCAGGATCTGCCCGGTCGAAAACCTGCTTGACATTCACCAATTTTAGGTTTTAACTGTCCATGTGCTCTGTCTAGTAGACATTGAGATAGAATCTTGTAACAAACTGGAAGAAGAGATATCCTTCTGTAGTTGTTTACATATATATCTGTAGTTGTTTACATAGTTCGTCAAACTTCTTGTAGAATTTTGGTTATTTCCTTGATTGTACCTGGACCAGCCGATTTCAAAAGTTCAGCAGTGATTCCATCTTCACCAGAAGCTTTGTTGTTTTTAAGTCGCTTGATTTGCCTAATTATTTCACCTTCATTCGGTGGTAATGAATCTGGGTTTGTTTGTTTAGGGTTTAGTGTTGGTAATTTGTTTAAGGGCTCAGGACAGTTTAGTAGTTGTTCAAAATATATATATATATATATATATATATATATATATATATATATATATATATATATATATATATATATATATATATATATATATATATATATATATATATATATATATATATTTAACTAATTCTAATACATGAAAAACATCTATTATCATGATTTTACTGGCTCCAGCGAAAATAATAAAATATTTTGAAGATGTTAAAATGAAGGGCAATATAGATTGAGATGGTAGACGCTCGGTATTATATCAGTCTAGTCAAAATAAGCAAATAATTAAGCATGGAGCCACGGTCACGAGTACACGTCGACGCTCTGACGACGGCAATCAAAATATCACATTTCGGTGGGGCTGTTTGTATATTATGCACCCTGGTGCCGGCGCCAACCAACCCCCTACCCCACGTCGTCCGTCCCCATTTAACCCCCACCACCATCATGATGAATTCACTCCTTTTTGCGATTCGAATAAACAGAAGTAATCTTCTGGTCGTTAGATTTTTGGGGAAGTGCGAGATAGAAACGGCGCCTGTAACGTATGCTGTAATATCGTACAAATAAGATACAGGGTGATTTTTTATGTCTGTTTCTTTTTTTGTTTCACCACATCATTTTTTTCTTCATATAGTAATTATATATTAGAAAACAAAGCAAGTGTGTACATATATTTAAATCGAAGTAAAAACATCCCCACTGCATATTTTGAATATAAGAACTTATACACGTTTTATTTGTTTATTGGATTGAGATTCGTGCTTCTCCTCCTTATTGGGAGCTTTCACTTACAGTGCACCACAAGACGCGTTGTTTAGAATGGTGCCTGAGCTAGAATTAAATGGGATCTGATATGGAGCTCCATTTTCTTTGTTGACGAATCTACATTTTGTTTAGATGGGCAACACGTTTGAATCGCATTAGGACGATATACAGGTATAACTCCAGGAATTATGGTATAGAGAGCTACCAAAATATTGCAGCCTGTCGTTAGGCTGGTATGTGTAAACTCGTCCAAATCTCATTTTTCAGTGAGATAACACCAAATCGCATACAACTCGTTAAACAGTGGAGCTTTTAGAAGAGTTTGCGATAGAGATACTCGAATGGTAAGCTAATTCGGCTCTATGCATCGCAAATTTACAGAGTCTTAT
The DNA here is from genome assembly GCA_031761425.1 of Cosmopolites sordidus. Taxonomy (NCBI): domain Eukaryota; kingdom Metazoa; phylum Arthropoda; class Insecta; order Coleoptera; family Curculionidae; genus Cosmopolites; species Cosmopolites sordidus. The sequence continues at coordinate 167,756 of JARFXV010000916.1, forward strand.
AATAACAGTGGTGAACCTAATCTTTATTAATTTGTTTTTATTAAATGTAAGTAAAATTTATTTTTTATCATTACATAAAACGAGGGTTGCTATTTATGTATAGGAAATAATAAATAAAAACAAATATTTATCATTGTTTATTTATTATTGTTTTCCAAAATATTCTTCGCGATGATCGATATACTTTTGCATACGTTTGAACTCATTTTTATAGCACGTTTTCCACTCCGACTCAGGTATCTCCAAAACATGAATTTTGAACGCATCAACCGCTCTTTCTGGCATCAAAAATCGTTGATCACATAGTTTATTCTTCACGGACGGGAACAAAAAGAAATTATTGGGTACCAAATCAGGGATGTATGGCGGGTGACCTATCAATTCGATGTTTTGATCGGTCAAATATTAAATTGATCGGTTCGATGTGTGAGAACTTGCGTTATCACGGTGAACAATGTTTCTGCGTCGCTGGTTGTTTTTTCTTATTTTTTCAAAGGGTTCTGGCAAACAAACGGTTATGTGTCATTCAGGATTGACCGTTCTACCATTATCTAGTGGCACTGTAGCCATATGCCCATTTATCCCAAAAAAACAGGCGACCAACAAGTGTTTCTTGCGCGAACAACTTTTGTTGCGTTTGGTTCATTTTGAAAGACCCATACAGTCGACTGGTGTTAAGTTTTGGACTCATACGCATAGATCCAAGATTCGTCATTTTTCCTATTTCTTCAGCCAGAGGTGTATGTTAGTCCGGGGACTCTTACGTATGTCCAATGAAGTTGCTTCCATAATGTTTTAAGTTTGTTTTTCAGGGGGCTTCTCTTTAGTCCAATGGTACCGACATGGTCATTGCCAGTGTCGAATGAGGTGATGAAGAAATGTCTTCTGGTAATGAAATTAATGAAATTTTGTTTCACTGTTCCGAATTCCGTCGAAAAATACGATAGAAATCGTGATTCTTGAATTTTGGGCTTCCAGCTGGCGGTGTTGTTTTGGTGTCAGTTACTGCTGGTTTTGATATAGCATGAAAGGTTTTAATTGCTTTTGCATTAGAACCAACACTCTCTGAAGCTTGTTCGTAAACCCAGCCATGGCCGCGGTTTGCTGTTGCAGTTGCCCCGCCTGGTGGGCGGGGCTTTGGATCTCCTCCACGTTCTGTTCGGGACTTTCACTTGGTTTGGTTCTTTTATTCTGATTTTGGTGTTGCGGAGATGGATTCTTCGTAGCAAGCCTTCTTTTCCTTTGTTTCTCTACTTTATCGGGCTGGTAGTAGAATTGCTTTTCACTTAATATGGATCTTTCATTGCAAGATACACTTACGCGCACTATCGCCATGGGTGTTTTCTCCTTATTCTGCCATCTCGTGACAGCAGTGAGGTGATGGCTCAGATGTAAAAGCACTGTTCTGATATCTTCAGTCGGGAGGGTTTCTAACACGCCCTTGATGAGGACGTTTAGGTTCCTGTTGCCTGATGTTGGGGTTGAGAATGGAAATCCTGTATCGTTGAAAAGCCTAATAATGACTTCTCTATCGGTTTCCGTTTTGGGGACCATAAGGACCCCATCCGACCTTGTTTTAGCTGGTCCGATGTTTGATTTCTTGAGGATGTACATGACCTCCTGAAATGCTGCCTTGTCCTTGATGACTATCGACTTTGGTTTGGTGTTGGCAGCAGTTGCTGAAGTTGCTGCTTTCTTTGCTGATTCTTGTGCCGTTGATGTTGGCAATTCTTCAATTTTGGTCGATGAAGTAGATGGGGAAATGACGATCGAATTCTCCAGAGGTTGGCTTACCTTGCTGGCTGACGTATTCTTCCTCCTTCGTTTCATTGCTCGCTTGGATACTTGCTGGTATCCATCTGCTCTGGAGATTTTATCATTATCTCCTTCTTCGAGATCCGACTGGATCTCGATTATTGGCGTTGGTTCTTCGGGCACAAATGTTTGTGTTCCGACTTCTGAGATTGGTGTTTTGAAGCCTGCTGTTTGAGTTCCAGTCATTGAAGTTGATGTTTTAAACAGTTTAGTTTGTGTTCCCTTCTCTGCGGTTGGCGATGTGATTTTCGCCGTTGGATTTGTCTTCTTCGCAAAAGCATCAGCATTTGCTTTGCTGTCGTTAAAACACTTTGTTAAGCGCTTTATTTTTTTCTTGTATTCGTTAGCCTCTGTCTTGAGTTTTTAAACCTCTTCCTCTAATTGACAGATGTTTAATAATTAGTCATCAATGATTTTTTGATGCTCCATTTTGCACTCTGTGTATGAACACAGCAGAGCTCCATAGGTAAGCGGAATAAAGCCTTCTTCTTCCATTTCTTTATCGATCTCAGATACATAGTTGGCGTCGGCTATCATGTACGTTTATTACGTCTTAGACTCGCTATCAGAGAGATGTGCACTATCAATGTAGATTCGTTACCTGTGTATATGTTATACATCGCTTTTGATGCACCACGATTGTATTTTTGAGTATTTCTTTGCACCAATCGACACGAGCCCTTTTTTGAGCGATTGTCAAAATATGCGGAATCCAACGCCCACAAATCTTTTTCACGGCTAAATGTTCATGTAAAATCTTGTGTATGCTTATCATACTAATGCCCAGGGATGCCTCAATCTCATGGTATGTCACATGACGATCTTGCTTTATCAGTTCGCTCACAGTATCGATGTTTTCTGTCACAACAACCGATTTTGGACGACCTTCTTTAAATTCCTCCATGATTGAATTCACTAAACCAGTGATTTACAGTGGTTTTAGATAGTTTTTCATCGCCAAAAGTCGAAGTGAGTTGATCGATGCAGTGTTCTTGAGATAATCCACGTCAAAAGTCGTAGTAAATCATCGCACGAAAATTCTCACGAGTTAATTCCATTTTTTGGCTGAGATGAAATCTTCAAGTCATTAAACAACACAAATAGCGCCCGTATGTAAAACATTCTGAGTACGTATACAGTCAACAATGTTAAAATTTACGATGTACATGTCAGATGGCGGCTAACAACGCCGTTGTTGCCAATTCTGAATACATAGCAATCCTCGTACCACCATGGGGTACAGAAAAATATCAAAATTGATTCAGTAAAATATACTTTTCATACTGTTGCATTTTTTAAATTATTTTGGAGTATAATAGGTCCTCAAGATAATTTTTGATCATTTTTGACTACGTTTGATATTTGTTTATGAAAAAAGTAACTCAAATCATTTTCCTCCCATTATTGGGACATAGAAAATCTACAAATGATTCATAAAAAATCTCTCCATGCAGTTTTCTCACAAAGAATTATCGGACCTTTCATTTTTGAAAATGAAGAAGGTCTAGCAGATATCGTAAATGCCTAGCATTTTAAGCATATGCTTAAAGACTTTTACATGCCTCAACTAGAAGATGTAGATGCCAATTAGTTTCCGTAGGATAGTCGTAAAGTCCATACCGCATGGACTAAGCAAAACTTTTATAATCGATTATCGATTATCGAGATCTGAGATTACCCCTAAGATATCTTATTATCACCGTCCATGTCTTCTTTCTTTAGGGTTACCTTAAATAGTGAATTTCCATTTATAAGTTTCAGACACTAGATCATCTCAAAGACAATATCGGCCAGAAATAGAGGAGACATGTCAAGTGTAGTGAACGTGAAAATGAAATTTTCACATTCTAAAATTAGTTTAAATATTAAACAGTTAGACATTATTTTCTGAATGCAATCTTACTATCTTACTAATATTATAAATGTGAAAATATGTTTGTTTGGATGTTTGTCCTTCAATAATACCAGGACGGATGGAAGGATTCTGAAGAAATTTGGCATAGAAATCGATTATGTCATGGAATGGGATATATATATATATATATATATATATATATATATATATATATATATATATATATATATATATATATATATAGTATATATATATATATATATATATATATATATATATATATATATATATATATATATATATATATATATATATATATATATATATACTAAATATATATATATTTATATATATATATATATATATATATATATATATATATATATATATATATATATATATATATATATATATATACTATATATATATATATATATATATATATATATATATATATATATATACTATATATATATATATATATATATATATATATATATATATATATATATATATATATATATATATATATATATATATATATATATATATATATATATTTATATATATGGTGTATTATGAGTTGCTCAAACCGAGCGAAACCATTACTGGAGCTCTCTACCGAACACAATTCATGATATTGAGACAAGCACTCAAGGAAAAACGCCCCCATTACTACTCCAGCCATGACAAAATTATTCTCCTACATGATAATGCTCGCCCGCATGTTGCGGCACCGGTCAAAACCTATTTAGAAACACTTAATTGGGAAGTCTTACCCCATCCGCCGTATTCACCAGACATTGCCTCTTCCGATTATCAATTGTTCCGGTCGACGGGGTCGAAAATAATTGGGTCGATTCGTGGATAGCCTCAAAAGATGAAGAGTTCTTCCGATGTGGTCTCCGAATGTGAAGTTTCCAGAAAAATGGGAAAAAGTAGTGGCTAGTCATGGGCAATACTTTGAATAAAACGTAATGTACCGTTCTTTCACAATTAATTAATAATTTTTGATTGAAAACGGCGGAAACTATATATATATATATATATATATATATATATATATATATATATATATATATATATATATATATATATATATATATATATATATATATATATATATATATATATATATATTTATATGTGTGTATATATATATTTATTATTATTCACGTATGGGCCCTGGTGGACCACGCGAAGTGCAATTAGAGGCGTTTGTTGTTGTTAGCCCTCCTTTGCGCCCATACTAATTTCCTTCTTTCGCTATGAGCTTTTCACACCAAGTTGTGCCAGTCTTCCTACATTTTTCTCTCTGGCCAACCTTCCAAACGTTAACCTTGTGTCTGAAACAGCCTCTGTCCTGAATTTCACTTTGTGTAATATTTGCTGATCTTAGGCCCTCTTTAATTGCAGCAATCCATTTAATTATTTCTACTTTAGCTCTACTCCTATTTTCATAAAATTCGACTATTTGTCTAGTTAGTCTACTCGGATTCATCCGTTTTATGTGTCCGTAAAACTTAACTCTTCTTTTTCTCATATCGCTATGTATATCTGTGTATTGTTCGATTTCTTGGTTTTCTCGAAGTCGGTATGTTGTGCTATTTATTTGTTTGGGGCCTAGGATTTTTCTTATGATCAGGGTACCGACATATTCTCTCTCGCCAAGAATAAGGAGTCCGTCCCTCTCCACAATCAAACAACCCATATTTTCGCCGTTATGTTGCATCTAATATTTTCACGGATGGAAGATAATGTTTTAAATCATTCCGGGTGCCGATTCGTTGATTCTGTGAAGAGTCACAATGTTTCTCCAATTTTGGCGATCATTCTGGATGTCGATCCGTTCATTCTGTGAAGAGTTTTTTTTGTGAGAGACGTTTCGCCAAAATCTCATTTGGCATTTTCAAGTGTTGTCCGCTTCAACTGAAGAGCCCAATTGACCTGAACTTGGAATTGTATTGTTGTGAATCCCTTGCAATTTTGTTTTCATGAAATTTATAGAAAAAAATTGTCAGGTAGTAGGTAAAAGCTATAGAATTCTAAAAGTAATTTTAGTCATAAAAATCAATTATTACTATAGTTTAATTTCGCCTAGCGAAGCGGGAGGGCAATAGCTAGTTGACTATAAACTCCAGAAACTTTACTTTAATGTACAAGTTGGATAACAAATATTTGCTTCAGGTTTCTTATATATTTCAAGAATTTAAGTGGCATATCTAGTTTTGTATCACCCTATTTAATCGATCAAAAACTATAGTCCCTGTGAGCTAGTAAAGTATTTATACTTCCACTTATTCTTCTTCTTCTTGTAGTGCTACAGCCCGTCAGTGAACCTTAATCTCCTTCAACTTTCTTTCTCTACCAGCCCCGTTCCAATTGTCACGAGCAGTAATTCTTCAGCATATCTTCTTACACTGTCCTGTCATAGTATCTTTGGACAATTTCTTTTATTCGTTCTTCCATGATTCTCTTCGGTATGAGGGTTATTATTTATGTATCCGGAATTGGCAACAATATTGTTGCCAGGCGCTATCTGATATATACATCTTAAAGTTGGACATTGTTGACTGTATACGTACTCGGAACATTTTGTCATACGGAGGTTATTTGTGTTGTTTAGTAACTTGAAAATTAAATTTTTTCAATTCAATTTTCATTTCAACAACATAAAACAACATTTTAACTATATAGTCAAAAATCGGTTGTCCTGCCAGAAAACATCGATACAGTACGCGAACTGATAAAGCAAGACCTCCATGTGACATACTGTGAGATTGAGGCATCCCTGGGCATTAGTATGACAAGCATACACACGATTTTACATGTACATCTAGCTGTGAAAAAGCTTTAAGCGCGCTGGATTCCACATAATTTGATAATCGCTCAAAAAAAGGCTAGTGTCGATTGGTGCAAAGAAATGCTCAAAACATACAATCGTGGTGCGTCAAAAATTGTGTATAACATCTACACAGGTGACGAATCTTGGATCTATGCGTATGAGTCCAAAAGAAAACAGCAGTTGACTGCATGGGTCTTTCAAAATGAGTCAAACCCAACAAAAGTTGTTCACGCAAGAAGCACTTCGAAGCAAGTAGTCGGTTATTTTTTTTGGGATAAATAGACATGTGGCTATAGTGCCACTAGAGAATCGTAGAACGGTCAATTCTCAAGGGTACACAACCATTAGTTTGTCAGAAGTCTTTGAATAAATAAGGAAAACAACCAGCGACGCAGGGTCATTCTTCGCCAGTGGCGGTTGGTCTATAAGGGCACATGGACACGTGCCCTACCTAAAAATTAAAAAATGAAGTGGAAAAAAAATAATTTCAGATTTGATATTAATCTCTGTTCTATCTATGACCAGGCTTCTTGCGACTTCTATAGCCTAACATCCATAATGTCATTCGCGGTAACGAAATAGGTCGTGGATTGCCAAAGCGCACCGATTAAAGAACAAGTGCTTTGGGCACTGACAAGTTTGTGCCGCTACTGTTTTCTTTACTATCGCGTGCGAAAAACAAAGACAGCAATGCATCGCTTTGCTAGTAACCCGGAGATTAAACGCATTTATAACGTCATATCTTGGATGCTGCCCTATTCTCAATAATCAGGTGTTCTTCGCCATCGCGCTTTTCGACTTTTCGAGTGGTTGCAAAGTGAATGTTTTGAACGATTACAATAGTGAATATGAATTCAGTGCAACATATGAATAGAAATAATGTCACATTAATATTTGAGGACCGAATTGTCATCAAAAATTTTGGACGACCGAAATCGATTCTGCAAATCGAGTAAGTTAATATAACTCAAAAAACGAACATACAAAAGCATATTCAATCAAACCGTGTATGAGAAGTATTCGTGGTTATGGGGATGCGGGACAACAAATAAATTTTATTGTTTTTCCGTGCATTTTGGCACAAGTCGGAAAACCAGTGAATGCGGGCGATCTTGATCTTGGCTGGATTAAACACGGTGTTAATGATTTGACACATTTGGACGCAAAGGTAAAATCGCATTCTATTTCACAATGAGCTAGAAATTAGTGTGTAGTGGAAGACATCTGTCTATTCTGATTACATCTGATATTCCTTCTCAACTCAGTAGTGCACATCGGGACTCTATTAAAAAGCATAATAAAACCGTTGATAGCAATCGTTACATATTGTCTAAGTCAATTGACGATATGAAATTCTGTGGGGCATTTGAGCTTGCCTTAGGTGGGCATGACGAAACCTACACTTTAGAAAATCCTGGGCATTTTTAGAGGGCTAGTAAATTTGATGGCCGAAATAGGCAGTATTTTAGAAGCTCATTTAAAAGACTGTAAAAATAAATTATTTCTAGGCATCTCTAAACAAATTCAGAACAAATTACTGGATTCAATGTTGCATGTTTGTCGCGATTTATTAAAAAGGGAAATTCACACAGCAAAATATGTTGCCATACAGGCCGATGAAACAACCGATACATCTACTCAAATGCAGATGGTTTTTATAATCAGATATGTAAAATTAACGAGAGATTCTGGGGATTTTTAATACCAAAAAATCACATAGTAGATCGAATTGCAGACGAAATTCTGACGGTGTAAAGCGAGTTAGGAATAGACAAAGAACTTAAGAAAGTCATAGCCCAAAGTTATGATGGTGCTTCCATGATGAAAGGTATAGTCGGAGGAGTACAAGCCAAAATTAAAAGTATTTATAAGAATGCCCAGTATATTCACTGCTATGCTCACCAATTAAATCTAATAATTGAAAGGTGTTGTACAATAGAAAAAGGTGTAAAGGTGCTTTTTGCAAATCTGCCTGCATTTCCCGTTTTCTTTTCTATATCATCCAAAAGGATACCTGTTCTGGACAGCGTCATGAAAAAGCGTCTACCCCGTACGGTCCCTACCAGATGGAACTTTACGTCTAATGTGTGAATGCTGTATAACATTTACAAAGAAGAATTGAAAACATGCCTTAAATTATGGACGCCGAATCGAATAAAAATTCTATTAATCAAGCTCAGGGTTAATAAATTTTTTGGTGGATGAAAAAAATCTGTGATATCTCAACCATACAGGTTCATGAACGTTTTAGTTTCGATGTATTGCAAATTTATTTGAAACTGAAAAATGTGGTGAATATCGAACCGTCTTTTCAACTCAAGACATTAAAACTGCGTGTAACCTGTTTGCAAACGTAAATTACTTAAAATTAAAAAATTAACTCTCGGTAATGTACGCACGGGACGATTTTATGAAACACAGTGGGGCTGTGCCGCTGTTACAAATGTTTATCCAAAACAATTTAACATCAACATTTAGTGAATCTGTGGAATTGCTGACTGTTTTGTGTACCATCCCTATGACGACTGTGGAAGGTAGAGAAAGATGTTTCTCTACCCTCAAACGAATCAAAACATTTCTAACAAACACTATAGGCCAGGAACGGCTGAGCGCGCTAGCAACGCTATCTATCGAAAAAAACTTGTGAGGTCAATTTCAAATTTTAATGATCAAGTCATCGACCATTTTGCTGCTTAGAAATTTAGAAGGATGGACTTCAACTAGAAGTCCAAACAGATTTAATAGTCATGGTCCTATGGTGAGTTTAGCAAAATTTTATTATCTAGGTACTTATTTGAAAATTTGATGTCTGACAGTTACACTCGTATTTCTACACAGCAAAGTGTGTGTATGATACTAAGAAATGTTAAATATTTGGTTGCGACGCATTTCACTATCCCCATTTCAAAATTTGGTTATACGTACCCCACCTGTTTTTCTCCCATGAACCGTTACTGTTCTTCACTATGATAACGCGAGCTCTCACACATCGGACCGAACAACTCAATATTTGACTGGTCACAACAGCCGTGCAGTCCTGATTTGGCACCAATGATTTTTGTTTGTTCCCGTCTGTGAAGACTAAACTACGCGGTCAACGATTTTCGACACCAGAAGAAGAGATCATCCGGAATGGCAAAAGTGTTATGAAAATTGGTTCAAACTTATGCAGAAGTGTATCGAACATCGTGGAGAATATTCATCGGAGAATATTTTGAAAATCAATAAAACCATTTTCAGTGATAAATATTTGTTTTTATTTTTTATTCCGGATAGATAAATAGCAACCCTCGTATTCGGTTGTCTGACATTTTCGCTACATATCCCGCTTATCTGAATCGCAGATCTTCTAATTTCCATTACCATTCGTACACCAAAAATTCTTCTGAGTACTTCCAAATACTGCAAGCATCCCTTCTATTTTCTTTGTGAGAATTCACGTCTCTCATTCATAAGTGACTACTGGCCGAATGAGTATTTTATAGATCTTAAATTTGGTTTAGTAGATATTCTAGATCTTAGGACACTCTGCAGGAACTAAGTAGATTTGTTATTCGTCATACAATTTCAAATATCTTATTTTAAAATTATTAACTCTCTAATGTATATTTGTTAATTAGGCCTGATTCATATTAAAATAAATGTTCCACTGTAATACATCCAAACAGAGCAAGACTTAACTAATTCTTTTCGAGATTCAGGTAAATGACTGGCACACATCTTAATCGATGTGCATCAGGCCGTTTCACCTTTGCCGCTCGATAATTTTCCGGTCCTTGGATCAGATATCCGCCGCGTACTCGTCCTTACCGATTCACGGATGAAATCTCAAACGTAACAGGTACAAATTGCACTGAAGCCACGCCTTGTTTATCCGCAATTTATTTTAATTTTGCATTGCGCCGTTTCCTGGACACGGGATGATATTTTTTTCTTTCGTAACGGTGGTTCTATAGTGCCGTACTTCCTTGAGACGAGACAGTGACGTACTTACCTAATCTCATCATTTTTGTTGTTATTCTAAATATTTGATAAGACAACATATTTAACGACATGTTACATAAGAATATGATGTTTCTAAAAATGTTTAAGTGATAAAAAGTAGTTTCATTGTTTGGATGGAACGTGGTGTTGTTGAACCATTGAATGTAACGTAATGTAATTGGCTTTAAAATTTAGTAATGGTAAATATATGAATTCATATCGCCTTGCAGGCTAACGAGGGTGGTTTGGAAACGTTCGCGGCCTGGCATAGAGATGGGGCATGTAAAGAGTCTACCATGAGGGATAATGCAACTTTGACAGCTCATGGCGGCCATATTTACCGATTTTTGACATGTCTTGTTAGTTGTTTTCCGAAAGGTATGCATTTAAATCATGGTTCGTTTCACGTTGAAAGAACGTTTGGAAATCGTCCAGTTTTATTACGCAAATTCCCGGTCCCCTCGTGCTACTCAACGAGCAATTCAGACCCATCGTGATATTCGTCATGGTGGTCCTTCTGAACAGTTATTTGGACATTTGAAAGTGAGTTTACTCTCCACGATAGTGTGGTGACTGTACGACAAAAAAAAGCTAGAAGTGTGAAGAATATGTAGCCGAAAAAACAACGTCTCAGTTGCTTGCCGCTCGCAAGAGTTGCAAAGAGTGGCAAATTTTGAGGTTGGGGTTAGGCTTGCATCCATTCCAGATGGTACTGGGACAAGAATTGTAGCCAGCCGACCATCGTATACGTTGTGAATTTGCTGATTAGGCCCTCGAAATGATGGAAGCCGACAACGAATTTCATCGGAAAATTATCTTCTCCGATGAAGCTCATTTCTGGTTCAATGGCTTCGTCAATAAACAAAATTGTCGGTATTGGTGCGAATCTAATTCACACGTGATACATGAGAGTCCTTTGCATCCGCAAAAGATCGTAGTTTGGAGCGGATTTTGGCATGGAGGGAGGAGTCATCGATCCTCATTTCTTTAAAAAATGAGGTAGGAAGGCCACTACAAGGCACTGTTGGGAGATTTTTTTCCCAGAATTTGATGGAATCGTTGATCTTTATTTTCAACAGGATGGCGCACTAGCACGTATTTCCCGAGTAAACATGCGCCGTTTGCGAGCAAGTTCGGCAACTCTTTAATTTCACGAAATGGCCCCATCGTAGTCGCCATACAGTCCGAAATGTGCGCCAGGGTCATCGAAAATTGGCGCGAGCGGATCCGTGTCTGCAAAAAGGGCCCCGGTCGCCATTTGGCTGAAATCTTGTTCAAATCATAAATTGCATGTCTGAATCTCTCAAAAAACCAATCGGAATCAATTTTGAACAATAAATGTGTGTTTTTATTTAATTTTGAAATTCAATAATTCTTATTGGTAGACTCTTTATAACCAAATGACTATGACAATTGTCAAATATGATTCAATAGATGGAGTGCTGTAAATTTTTAGATGCGTGTGTTTAGTTGCTTTTTCGTGGCGATGGAGTAAAACAACACTTATACAAAAAGACATACAAAAAGAATTGGATCTCACTCTAAAGGACTTTCTTTCGTTTTCGATGGTAAAAAGTAGGCTGCAGAAAATCTACAATGTTGTATTAAATGATCACCGACTGCAAATACGCGATTTTGCTGGCATTATACGAGGGCTGCATGCTAACTACCTAGCCTAGGCCAACGATGACGCTGCTAGTATTTATAAAGTTACATTTTTCGTAAATATAACCCTTCACAACAATGGAAAAAAAAAACTGAATATCGACCAGTAATAAAATACTTGTTTTTGAAAAACAAAACAAATGATGAGATTTAAAAAAAAAAAATATCTGCACCTTCGTTATTAACCATAAAATATTGGACAGCAGAATTCAAACGTGATAGTACAAGAATTTTTGATGAAGATTGTCCAGGTCGTTCAAATGAGGTTACCACTTCAGAAATAATTGAAAAAATCCACGATATCGTAATAAACGATCGGAGAATGAAAGTGTGAGATTCTGAAATTGTGGGCTCAATTCAACTGGCTCAATCAACGGGTGCAGAATATTTTAATAACACATTTAGATATAAAAAAGTTTTCCTCAAGATGTGTGCCGCGATCAATTGACAATAAACACACATGTGTTTATGAATGTTTAGCGATGTTATGAATGTTAAGAATGTTTAGCGATGTTAAAACGCAATCGGAATAATTTTTAGCGTCGGTTCATAAATGATGGCGAAAGTTGGATTTATCACAGCACACCAGAGACCAAAGTACAGTCACGAACAATCAATGAACACTTATTTTGAAAGATTGGAGCAATCGTATTTTTGACAGGTTATACAAAAGATAGAAAGGCGTTGGACCAAGTGTATCGAAATGAAAGGTGATTACATTGAAAAATAAAATAAATTTTAAACATAAAAATGTTTTTTCTTGTCACAGCCAGGTACATTATTATTATTATTATTATTATTATACAACCCTCCTATCTCGATAGGTCATGTCAACTTTATTTTACACCATGTTTTAGGTATAAAAAAGGTTTCCGTTCGATGATTGCCGCGTTTGTTAATAATTGTCCAAAGAAGCATTCGAATGAACACTTCTGTTTGAGGGTTTAGACTTATTTAAACGAGATTTTGTTTGGTTTATTCGGCGTTTTACAATAGTAGATCAAACATTGATTAACCATTGCACGCTAGAGCCGAAGAAACAATTCAAATACTGGGTGGGAACAGGTAAACGGGGGTAGAAAACGAAAACAGTTCCATTTGCAGGAAAAGCCATCGCTACATTTTCCTTTCATTCTCATAATGTGGTGTTCATAGACTACCTGGCAAAAGACAGGACCATCACAGGGGAGTATTACGCTTTACTACTGAGCCAATTTGAGAGTATTATTCCAGCTAAATGTCTAGACAGTGCTCTTTCACTACGATAATGTACCTGAATACACGTCTCGGGTTGATGCTGAAAAACTTCCTATTAACTCACACCGTATTCAGATTACTCCTTCGTCCTGATGAAATGGGCCGCGCAACAAAGGTTCACTTCAAATGATGATATTAAAGATGGAACAACTGCTTATTTTGCTAAGTAAAACTAAACTAATTTTATCATACCCCCCCCCCCCCCTCCCGATCTTCTTTGGCACAGATTCGCCTTGTAAAAAAAACTGTTTGGACTGTTCGGTGGTCTCTTCGATCTCTGGGGTGCTGTGATGAATCCATGTTTTGCCAACAGTTATGAACCGACGCCAAAAATTTTTCCGATTGCGTTTTAACATCGCTAAACATTTTTTGAAGTTAACAGTTTTGTGTGTTTATTGTTAATCGTGAGCAATCGCGGCACCCATCTTGCCGAAAGCTTTTTTCATATCCAAAGGAGCTGTTAAAATCTTCTGCACCTGTTCAATTGAGATGGCCACAGTCTCAGCAATCTCACGCACTTGGATTTTCCACAATTTTCTGAAGTGGTAACCTCATTTGGAAGACTTGGATGACCTTCATTAAAACTGCTTGCACGTCAACGTTTGAATTCAGCTGTCCAATATTTTATGGTTGATAGCGAAGGTGCAAAGTCTCTATAAACTTCGCTGAGCTCCGTTTTAATCTCATCATTTGTTTTCTTTTTTAAAAATAAGTATTGTCTTACTGCTCGGTATTCAATTGTTCCATTGTTGTAAAATCACAGAAGTTGTATTTAAATGGCTGCTATTCACAAACTAAACCATGCAGGGACTTGACAGTTTGATAATATTGTTGTGAATGGTTATATTTACGAAAAATATCAGTTTTTAAAGGTCATTTCTGGCCTAGGCCAGGTATTTATCATACAGCCCGCGTATTATACTATAAAAATTTGGAGGTGTTTCTAGGAATTCCCTCTTATTCTGTTCCGTTCTACTCTTTAGCTTTCCAATCCCTGTATCTTCAGACTCTTGCCCCTACATGCCCAAGCCGTCTCATTTTGAGGCTACCTTTTCTTTTTATTCCAGTTGGTTTCTATAGAAAAAATATTTTTCTGATCCATCTCAATCGTCTTATATTTACGTGTTTAGGGTCATCATACTAGGGAGTAACAAATGCATTTGCGTTTGTTAATGATAGATGCTTCTACAGCTCTTTCCTATGCTGGCACGATTCCTATGCCTCGCATATGCCGATTAACGATAGTCTACGATACTCCTAATTCCCCTAAAAATTTCCTACTACTTGTTTTATGATTTGCAGCCACACCTGCTCTTAAACATCGGCATTGGACCGTGGACGATGTGATCTTCCCTTATCTTTAAGCAGAGCTGAGCGGTGCGGATTGATAAGGCACCTAGTACTTAGCAAATATCACAAACAGCTTCACCTGCTTTGAAGCCTTTTTTAGAATAATGTGTTAAAATCGTCTTAATTTCGCAACTTATGTGACTGGTTTTAATGATTTTGTTTATAGACATCCACTGAATATTTCGTAGTGGAATCAGTTTAATGAGCAAACATTTGAAATTGGATTAAACTTCTGATGAGTTAGGTATAATCCTTTATTTATAAACAAAGGAAAAAACGGAAATAGTTTTATTTCACCCTAGTATTAAGGTCAAAACTATTGAGCATTTTATGCATTGATACTAATAGGAAAAAAGTTAACTAATTAGCATAGTTATAAATGCTTATTAGCAGCTGCAAAATGTCTTGAATAATTTTTAACCTGCCGAGTATTATTTTAAAGAACCATTTAGTTTATTTTTCCAATTCATACTGGACGTATACTTTCTTACTTGTGTTTATTGTTGAACAGGTTTTAAAATATACTTAAATTATTTCAAAAATGACTAAAAAACGCGCGCGTAGTTTACAGTAACGCATAAAATTTCAGCTTTAAAAAGAGTAAGGAAAAACCCAAGTTGGAATATTCTAAATCGTTGTGTTTGCTGCGCATCGTGTAATATTCCAGCAAATACTATTTGAGGAAGTCGGATTACCCAATAATAGGAAAAGAGTAGGCTGAAAAAGGATTACATTAGAATGTATGCCTAGAAAATTTAAAAAAAATCGCAAATCTAAAAAATACAATTAATCAAATATCGAGCTAATTTGTGGTTTACATTCTTTCTATCAAAGTTTTTCTTAAAAAACCCTTTTCTTAAAAAACTCTGGGACAGTTTGTCCAAATAATATCGAAAATGACAAAAAAAGTAAAAATAGTTAAGGAAAGTTGACAAAAATCATTTGAATATTTCAAATACAAGGTGAATATTTCAAATACAACATGTCCAAAGATTGAATTTGTTCACGCTTTGTTCCACGCCAAACTAATTGGCAACCAAAAATTGCTCCAAATCTAATATTGCAAGGACTTGATTAAAGAGTCGAAAAATGACGAAAACTTCTAGCACATCATTGTTACTGGTGTTTTCAATTTCAATTAATTATGATCCAGAAACCAAGCGTCAAAGTGACGAATGGAAGCACCGGAGCAAGCCAAATCCGAAGAAAAGCCGTCTCGAGAAGTCAAAATTCAAAACCATATTGATTTGTTTCTACTATTCGAAAGGAATTATGCACAAGGAGTTCATTCCATCTGGTCAAGCGATTAATGCTGTGTATTATCTTGGTGTTATGAAGCGTCTGTTGGTGTTATGTTGCGTATTCGTCGTGTGCGGCCACAATACCGTCAACAAGGCAGCTGGCTCTTGTTACACGATAATGCGCTGCCCCATCGCTCAGCGCTAATCACTTTTTTTGTCCAAAAATGATATTTTAATGACCATTAATCATTTACCATACTCACCTGATTTGGCTCCCTGGGACTTCTACCTCTTCAAAAAACTTCATTATGGCGACATGGAAGACATTCAAAAGGGCATCGACCGTCATCCTGAAGGATATTTCTTTGGCCCAGCTCAAGAATTCATTCGTCAACCTAATTGACCGTGCAAAACGTTGTGTTGACGCTCAAGTAGACTATTTTGAATGAATATTATAATTTTTGCCCAAAAAATAAATATTTGTGTGTATTTTTTTTTACGACGTATCTTATAGATATACCACTTAACTCCAAATCACTTTTTTTAATTTTTCAATTCTGATTATGATTCAATCAAACTGATTTAAATCAGTTGATTGAATCAGCTCATAACGAAACGCGTGTCGATAAGTTAAAAAAGTGATTTGGTGTTTACTGGTAAATCTATTTGAGAATTCCAGAAGCATTGATCAATGATTTGTATGTTCAAAAAGTGCAAATAACTTTTTTAATGCGCTGTTAGGAATGGTGTTGAGATTCATCATCGTTGACTGTTGAATGTCTTCAATTGATACAAAAAGACTTCCTTTCATTGCTAAATGCAGCTTAAGAAATAGTAAAGAATCGCAGGGAGCAAATCGGGTAAATAATGGGGATGCTGGGTTTCCTGGCTATTTCATTTCCATAAATCTTATTGAAGATTTTTTAGAACCTTTTATGAAATCACTCATTTCAGCCAGGTCATCGTTTCAGTTGATCAGCTTATGTGGATGTGAATATCAGCATCCACATCCCTTTTTCGTTCTCTGAATGCTACTCAAAAACTTCTCTTTGTCATAAGCAATCTATTATATAATATATAGTCCTCTTTTCGAGTATAGTCCCGTAAGGGAAACTTTCGTAAATTTAACTAGCAATTCGTCACATCATTGGAAAGAAAAGAGTTAAGCAAATTAGTTAAGAGCAAATAAAGTAATGAACATTGTTAAAACATTTTTTTAGAAATTAAGAATTAGCTGTATCAGCCAAAAAATGAAAGTGACAACATATTCAATAATTGACATGATCCCCTCTACATAGGGTGTTGGCGACAAAAATTATTTCAATGTGTGTCAGGTTGTTTATTTAAATTCAACTTAAAACCAATTCTATGGTGATGAAACTCACCTATATAATAGAGAATTTTGCATAGAATCGACTGGCGAAACGTTCTCTATTTCTAATAGTTTTTGAAATATTCGCAAAAAACTTTTGGCGTTTTGGATTTTTATATTCTTCAAATGTTCAAATGCTCATACCTCGGAAAATAGATGTTTTATCGAAGTTTTGCAGTCAGATTCGAAAAGTACGCGTTTGGAATCACGTGATGTCCTAAAATCAACGATTTTTATTTTTTGTCAGTTTGTCGATAAATTTTAGGTATTCCCCGCCCCCGATTAAAGTTTGCTGAAAGTGAAAAGTGGTCCTATAGTGACAAAATTTACCTATCTGATAGATAATTTTACCTAGAATCGTCTGTCGAAACGTCCGTACAGCTATCTTTAATAGTTTTTGAAATATTCGCAAAAAGTTTTAGCATTTCTAGCATTTAGCATATCTCGGACGTAGACGTTTTCGCCCCATCTGAGAGAATTTTACGTAGAATCGACTGGCAAAATGCTTGCATCGTTATCTCTAATAGTACATCATCAAATTCTGTACGCAAATATCGGGATATGGTTCTTATTTACGGAGAAGCTGCTGCGAACCGAACTACAAATACAGCAAAAATTTTTCAGCGTTCGTGAAAATAGATTAGAACGGTGCCACGCTTATATAGATTCAAATGGTGAGCATTTTGAACATTTCATTTAATAAAACAATTAATTATGTGTTTCTTAATTGGACGTGAATCACCCAAAACGTGTTGCGATTTCAATTTCAACTTTGATATTAAACGACATTAATGTGTAAATTTTCCTTTTTTTTCGTAAAAAAACAAATCAAATTTAGGCTGAAATGTATGGAATAAATGGCCATAAAAATATTACATTTTATTTTCATATAATACCTCAAGAGGGCGATGAAACAAAAAATTGAATTTTCCTAACAATTGTTCAGATATTTGAGAAGGAGCCATTTAGTTTTATAAGAGATTAAAGAAAATATGCATAAAACTTCTGTTAATATCGTTTTACGTATTTACTAATTCTTAGTAACTAAATTTAATGAGTCACACAGATAGTCCAACGACGAAAATCTAAAACAGTTGATAACGGGTTGTAGACAATTTATTCCAATACGGTATAAAATAAACGTTGCATAATTTTCCATTAATGTCGAATCTTACTTACTTCGCATTAAATTGGCAATATTCGATGTTGATCTGCCAATGGCTTCCGAGCGCAAAACTACCAGACCTATTTATAGAAAACTAACGATCGACTTTTTCCATTTCGCAAAACGTAAATTGGATCTGAGACTGTGATCGTTTTTCGTGGCGCCACTTAAATATGTAAACTATTTTATGCCACCCAGATAGTTGTTTTCGTTTTTTATTTAAAGGAAACCGTCGACTAACGCTAATTGTGCATGTGTAAAAGTTTACTGTTTAGTTTTTCTTCCTGAATATGCAAAAGGTATGCGACGGCCATAATTAAAAAGTTATAACTGGCATAAGTTGTCATTTGTGTTCAGTAGACTCTGACTATTCATCACCGTAAAATACACGCTTTAATAACGTTTGGAAATTATTGAAAGGTGTATTAAAATAAAAGTTGCTTTGTTTGCTATCGAGATGTTTACAATGTAAGTAAGCACACGTACCTTTAATTGGCGATCAAGACGGTTCGTTTCCGGGTGGTATTCAAAAATCCAAGACTTGTCACCAGTAATGACACGTTGTAGAAAATGAGGGTTATTTTCAATCCGCCCCAAAAGTCAAAACATCTTTCCTTCCTGTTGTCCTTTGGATCCTGCGAAAGGCATTTCAGGATCATTTTCGCGCAGATTTTCTTTATGCCCAATGCATTGGTCAAAGCGTGATAAACGTTTATGTGAGTCAAATTCAACTTTTCCCCGATCATCCTGACCCTCAATCCACGAATAAATCCGCTGTTATGTGCATATTTTCGTCTCGACTGTTTGAGAATGCATTAAACCACCTTAAAACCTGGACCATGGACAAAACACCGTTTTCATGATAGCGTACCTTTGCTTGAAATTGGGGCTTTGAAAAAAAAAATGTCATAAATGGAAAGATCATATGTAAGTTTTATTGCAAAACTATCGTTATTTTTATTTTTTTCCTTATAATTATAAAGTTATATCAAATTGAACATACATTTTTAAACCTGGTACCGATGACGCGCCGACAGTTCCCAAAAAAACCCGAGCGCGTGTGACATCACAATGTTTATTTCCCCTCAACATTACAGACAGCTGATACGAGTGTTTTAGTATTTAATCAACTTATTCTTGTTATTATCATCAGCGTATTGATAAATTTATTGAAAATGTCAAATTTAATTAGTTATCGTGCCTGTTTCGTACCATTTTGTATGAATACTACAAAAACAACTCCTGAAAAAATGTTTTTAAATGTGCCAGATGTTAAACGTCGAAATCAATGATTCCAAGTAGTACGACGTATTAATCTTAAAACAACATCAAATTTTTCATCAAACATATACAAAAGATTATTATTTATAACATTATATCAATTTTTTATGTTTGATTATTTATTATCTACTGAAGCTACACAATCGTGATATTGAGTCAGGTAACTTTTCTTAGTTTTTAATTAATTATTAAGGTAACTGTATAAGCTTTACTCAGAACTTTATGTTCTCGACATACACGTCCTTTTACCGCGCAAATACAATTTTTGCGTTTAAATTGAACATAACCCATAGCCTTTTTTTGGCCTCTACCTTAACAATATTTGGCTAATATAAATATTACTCCGTTTTTGTATTGACACAAACCGAGATAGCCGTATTCATTTCACGTATTCGTGACACACACAAACATCCATGCCGGCACCAGGATTTGAACCCGGGATCCTTCGGTTGCCAAGTGAGTAGCTACCCACTAGACCATCGCGGTCGGCAATTATAGCCTTGTCACCGTAACTTTCGCGTGACACCCTACAAATAATTTAATTATATTTTGTTTCTTATTAACATTCACATTATTAAAAAAACTCTAATTGATGCTTTAGCACCTCGAACTTCAGCTGAATTGAACCGAATCAATTTAAGAAAATCTATGATCATAAAAATATTCACACTAGGTATATTATTAATATAGGTCTTTTTTAACCCTTTGTCACACATTACTGAATTAAATTAGTAACCAACAATATTTTTTTGCACTAAACTTCAATAATTTTGACGCTATATACACAGGTAAAAGCCGTTGACAGTACTTACGTGAAAACACTTTAACATAATGACGTCATAAACATGGCATGCAATGGTGGCGCTAATAATATAATTATATTATATTATATTATATATATATATATATATATATATATATATATATATATATATATATATATATATATATATATATGATATTTATTATTTATTAAGATAATTATTTTTTATTCAAAAACCCAATTGTTACTTATTTTCAGAATGTACTAGAAGAGTCCAGTTCACCAAAATAATTGTTACAGTCCACCAAGGGTCTCCAGCAAGTTCAAGCTCGTATTGAAGACCTATCAGATGTTGGCCTACCTCATCTCCAAAGGGGACGCCAACAGTGTTGCCAGATCGAACGCTATGTTATCAGTCTTAATACTTTATTTATGCACCACGTATACTCTGACAATTTATCTTTTCAAAATACACGCTTCAATAACGTTTGGTAATTATTAAAAAGTTGTACCAACATAAATGTTACTTTATTTGCTATCAAGATGTTTATAATGTCAAGCTCACGTATTTTTATCGGTGTATCGCTGATCCTGTAATACGACATCGTACATTTTTGTGATGATTTTGAGTAATTTTTAGACAATCCGAGCGTTGGTCATCTTCAATGTCATCTGGATGCACGACTACGTTTAAATTCAGCCGCTCACTTTTTTACCGTTCAAACGAAAGGGAATATCTTTTAACGAATCTAACTCTTTTTCTATGAGGGTGAATCAAATATAAACCGGAATTGTTTTATATATATTTATTATTTATATAATAATACAAAAAAACTATTGATCATTTTTCGACATAGTTCTTCCACGCTCTACCCATTTTCCCAGCGTTTTGGAAGCTTGTGAATTCTTCGCTAGTAGAAACTTTGAGTTTGGGTCATCAGCCAATTGCGCACGAACTCCTCAATATCTTGATCGTTGTCGAATCATAACTCTCCAAATGCATATTTCAAGGGCGCAAATAAAAAATAATCCCAGAGTGACAAATCTAGGTTATGTGGAGGGTGTTCAAGGGTTTTCCCATTGCATATTCTCTAGTTTTTGCTTCGTCAAAACTGAAACCATCGGGCACAGATTTTATTGATGCCAAGATGATTTCTGATCATTATTTGTGCACTTCCAACGCTAATACCCACCTTTAAAGCGATTTTGTGAATAGTGAGTCGCCGGTCATCTTCGATAAGGTCGCGAACTGCACCAATGTTGTCAGCAGTGACAGTTGACCTGAGACGTCCTTTATGACTTACATTTACCACACCTTCTCGTCGACTCTTAAACATCTTGGCCCAATCTAACACTTGGGTCTTAGACAGGGTATCGTCCACATACTGAACCTTCAACCGAGTTAATATTTCGTATGGTTTAACGCCTTCCTTTATTATAATAAGTTGCGCAACGGACGGTGGAACCTATTACTCACTCATGCCTGTACTGACAAAAGAACTGTGTGAAACAGCTAATCGAGCGTTTCCCCCACTCCTAATACATTGTACTGCAACGACCTACACTAAGAGCCCGCTCGTGATTAGCTGAGGAAAATAATTGTAAAATTCCGGTTTTTTATATTTGATTCACTCTCGTATGTCCGTTGGAGTTAAACTTCCTAAAATAAAGTACTTTATAATACATCGAACTTCAATTTTCCGAAAACTCCAATGTTAAGAAAATGTTTACTTTATCCGATTGCTACAAAGAACCAACCAATCACATATTTCTGAAACTTCGCAACACGTCATCTAACGAATCCTACTTAACTAATAGCGTGTAAATAAAGTAATGAAACTATTTTTTTATATTTTTGAAGTGAAAACTTATTTAGCCGCGTTGCGCGATTTTCGATAGGGGCAAAACTTATGTGTTCGCGTCACCGACATGTTAGTGACGTGTTGCGCCAGACTGCTGACGCCAATTGTGTTTTAAATGTGTTTTAATGTGTTTTAAATTAAATTGTGTTTTAGATAATCATTTTAATTGTTTAATTGTAGAATCACTGTGCAGTACAAGAGTGAGTACTTAATATGTTAATATTTTTATGTAAAAAAATGAATAACAAAAACAATGCATTTATTTTCGAATATTTCCAATATCGGTATCAATATTTGCGTTGAAAAATTTGATATTATTTATTTTTCTAATATTTAATCTCTGAAATACATCGTGCAATGAATATTTCATAGTGTAGGAGTTTCATATATTAGGAGTTATCTTACTAGCGTGGTAAAACAGATTTCTAGTTGTTCGATAGTATTTTAAAATGATTATTTATAAACTTATATCATTCAATTTCACCATTAGAACTTGACAAAAAAGTATTGTAATATAATTAGTTTTTCTAAATGTCCATTTTCTATATTTGTTTAGATCCTTGATCCTACGTGAAAAAAAATATACATTTTTAAATTATACATTTAAAGAATAATTAATTTAAAAATTCAAAAAAACACAGTTATTTAAAAGTTTCAAGTTCTCACTTCTGTCGGCAGTCCTCATGACTGCCTACCTTTTTTTTTATTTACTTGAAATTAGAATTCCTCTTTTTCTCCTTCAAAGTAGTTGCTTTCTTGCACTCTTTGTAGCAACGCTGGATTTAAATCTTCTTCAGCCGGCCGGTTACGGCCTTTTCAATGTTTTCCTATGTCCCAAAATGGCATCTTTTGAGTTTGGAAAAAGGAAAAAGTTACCAGGACTCAAGTCTGGTGAATAAGAGGAGTGTGGATTCACAGTGGGATTTTTACTTGCCAAATGCTAGTTAATTGAAATCGCTTTATGACAAAGGGTATTTCAATTCTTCTGTTGGAACCTTTGGTGTGGAATACTTTTCTTGAAGAGATTTACCACCAAACACCAAAACGCTTTTTTGAACTGCTTGACGCACGTTTCGCTAACCATGTTAGCATCATCAGGAGATTATTTAATCTGATTAAATTATCTGATCTGATCTGATCTGATTAAGTTGGCCTGACCTGTTGAAGTTTTGCAAACGTTTCCGTCGCACTATGTCCAAGACTGAAACAAAACTTGATAGCGCATGATAGCTTCAAATTATTAGTCCTAATTTCAGAATGCACTAGAAAAATTCTGTTCACGAAATTAATTGTTATGGACTATCAAGTGACTCTAGGGAACTCACGAGGACGCATCAAATGTTGTCCTAACCTATCCTCTAGAGGGGAATAGTGTGGCTAGATCGAACGCTATGCTATCAGTCTCATTATTTTATGTACACACCTTTTACTTTGTCATCTCTGTGTCAGATCGAGAACTTTTCGAATGACCCCTGTAGCCTGTTGATAAATAATTCTCTTATATCTGTCTTAATAAAGAATATTTCTTCATATATATTTTAAGCTTTTATTTTCTCTCATGTTTTTTTATGATTTGGTGTTAATGGAAAACAAAAAAAATGTTCTTCACGTGAAGACGATTCAACAATCGACATTTTTTTGAAATCCGTCCAAAATTTTAGGCGACAGTTCGCTAGGTGCTCTCACCTTTGTCCTATTTCCCTTCCGCTTAATAATGGATATGACGTGCTTCCGTTTTCACTGTAACATCTGTTTGTCATTGCTATGGTTACAACAAGGTGTTATTTTTATGTATAAGTGGTAATAATTTTGACCATTTTCAACATTAAAATAATCATAAGCCGTATCGCATTTACCACCTTAACTTGCCCGTCCCAAAGTCGAGCCGTTTCGAACTATCAATGAATAATTGTTAAGCAATTAGGCTTATTTGAACCTCTGGATTTCTTACCTGAATTACGAGACATTTACGTGTCCCTTCCGAAGTCGTCTACAGTTTCGTCCCACCTGGTCTAACACGTGATTGACACAATGGTAAAGGGTTTTAAGGATTCATTTCGTAATAAACTGGAATATTTTCGTGTCGATTGAAAATGATAGTCACAAAATAACATGGCTTAATCCGTGTCAATCTTTTGTTAAGCTTTTTACGGATATTTGGACCTCTGGTTTTATTATCTGGATTATATGACTTTCCATACTGTTCTATCAATGGTGTACCTAGTCATTCTCATTTCCAGTTGGTCTGACACAATAATGAACAGTATTGCAACGGAATGTTGCAAAAAATTATTGTGTCGTGAGCAGATGTATTTTAATGAGACATGTGGTAGTTCGTTTTGAGGTGTGGTGAAAGCTCTCTCCGAAGATACATCGCCACTGGTTCCAGAAACTTTTGGACCGCTAGCACTTGTATGGACATCAACACAATATTCGACGAAATTAAAACTCTGTATAATTAGCATCAACATTAGAGCAGTCTTGCTCTATGGATGTGAAACGTGGAAAATAACGAAGATAAAAACAAATAAACTTCAGGTCTGCACAATGTTTGTGGAAAATATTTCGCATATTCTGGACGGACAAGATTCGAAACAAAGACCTTGCTGGATCTCACAAATCAAAATAATTTGAACAAATTGAACACAGATTGAGCACTTCGTAAGTGGGGTTAGATTGTGTACGCACTCAGAAATCCGAGCAATCGTATAGCATAGCCAAAATAGCATTGGACTAGGTATAACATTAGACAGGTAAAAAACATATTGGAAGATCCGCACAGATTTGGAGAAGAACTGTCCATGAAGAATGAACATGTCCTGGCAAGAAGTCAAGGTTCTGGCGCAAAATAAAACCAGGGGTAGACAAAGCATATGTAAGCCTATTAGGATCGATATATGATGAGAGGTATACGCTCGCTCTATATACGTTCGAGGTATATAGAGCGAGGTATACGGTGACGCAATATCGCCTATTCTTTTCTCGGCTTGCCTTGAAGAAGTATTCCGTAATCTGAATTAGGAATAGGATGGTGTAAAGATCAATAGTGCAAACTTAAACCATCTTAGATTTGCAGATGATATCGTTCTCCTTGCACAAGACCCAGAGGTGCTGCAGAGACGCATACAGGAGCTGCAAAGGGTTGGTGAACCATTTGGCTTAAAAAATAACCTGAAAAAGAGTCAGATTATGTTCAATAAATTCGCTGAGGACAGAAGAATTTCAGTTTTAGGAAGGGATTTGGAGATCGTGGACCATTTTAAATATCTTGGGCAGAGGATTTCAATGGAAGGGGATACCGCTCGGGAGGTGGAACGGCTTGTTAAATGTGGCTGACAGGCATTTGGTAGGCTCAACATAGTGTTTAAGAGCAAACTCTCACATTGCCAGAAAGTAAAAGTCTTCGATCAGTACGTCCTGCCCGTTATGACACACGGAAGTGAAACCGGGACATTAACATCGCAATCAATTCAGAATCTTCGGGAAGTATAGAGGGGAACGGAAAGATGTATGCTTGGTATTACAAAAAGAGACAGAAACCCCTGCACATGGATCAGGGGACAAACGAAAGTGTGTGACATCATTGGAAGAGTAAAGCAATTGAAATGGAGATGAGCAGGCCATATAGCGAGACGATGGAACGAGAGATGAACCAAGGCAATTCTGGAGTGGATACCGCTTGATTGCAAACGTCCGCGAAGTTAGACCGAAAGCACGATGGACTGATGACATCGTTAAATATATTGGACCCGAATGGCAAAGGAAAACCCCGTTAGGATTGAGATATTGGTTCTGGGTGCTACCCAAGAAATTCGCAACATTGGTCTGTTACATGTCGTTTCTAATGCTTCAATTCTTCTAACCTCAATGACCGATGTGCAAAATGTCAAAAACTCCAAATAAAATATATGATGGGCCATAATATTCGTTAAGAGATTCCATATTTAAAGTTCATTTAGAACTTAATTTGATTAATGTTTATCATTAATGAAGATCAGATAATATAAACTGTTCATATACGATTCAGCGAGATCGAATATTTAGAGCTAACGGATCTCGATAAGACAAATGACTTTAAATATGTTGCCTTTGACTGGCAATGATCTTTGGAAATAGTTTTTCATGGTTCAATACATAATGTGATTTCTAGCTTTTTAAAATTACTCTTATAACTTTTTTGAAAAACTGAATGCATTTTTAATAATTTCCTTGTGATGATGAGCGAAACGCGCGTCGAGCGAATTAGGAGTGATTTGGCATGAGTGGAGAATATTGACACGTAGTTTACTTACATAAAGCAATATTAATCCTTTAATTCGATTTTTTTCCCCTTCTTTTTCCGGTGGGAAAGCCAGTCAGTGAGCCTTGACTTCCTTCAAAATTCTCATACATCCGAATCGATCTTCAAGAGCCGTTTGCCAATTGTTGATACGCAGTAATTTTTTAGCATTTCTTCTTACATTGTCTCGTCACCGGGTCTTTTTGCTACCCCCTATTCGATTCTCCATGATTCATTTTGGTTTTGGGCTTTCTGGGATTTACACCACGCGTCCCGCCAATCTAAGCCGCTGAACCCTCACATGCCCTATAATAATCCGATATTTGGATAATTGCTAAAGTTCGAAGTTATACCGGATCCTCCAGTTGTCATTATCATTCAGAGCATGAAAAATTCTTCTGAATACTCGTTTTTCAAAAATTGCAAGCCTTTCTTCTGATTTCTAGATCTTAAGGTTCGTGTTTATTAGATAAAATGCATTGTGGTACTATCCCATCCCTAAATTTGCCCGATTTAGCTCTTTACGTCTTCTGTCCATTCTTGAAAATTGACTCTGGGCAATAAGATGAAAATGTTTCGACGCGGTACATAAAAATGGGAACTAAGATGTTCTTATATTTGTTATATTGTTATATTCATTCAAGGAGATAATTTGGTATAAAAATAAGGACAACCATAATTTTATTACACTTTACTCAGTTTACTGTCATAATTTTAACAATAGCAGTATAAAGATTATCTTTTTAACCGCAACCCAGCCCTAATAATAAAATAATCATAAGTCCCAACCCATTTTAGCACCCCTGACCAACCCAAATCGAAGCATTTTGACCGATCAATGAGAAATCGATAGGCAATTACAATTATCAGGCCCCTGGTCTTGTTACCTGGATTAGAACGCTTCCATCGCGTCCCTTCGGTCGTCGTTTTCAGTCTTTCTTGTCACCATCGGGCTAGCACGTGGATGATATTACCGCGAGGGGTTGTGAGTGTGTGTCGGTATACGAGTGTATGTGTGTGTGAGTGTGTGCGGTGGCGCAACGAAACACAATTTCGTGGCTCCTCAGTTGTCTAGACCGCCGCCGATGGCGCACGTCTCTAACAGGGCGGGACTAAGCTTTTTTTATTGTAATTTTCAAATTTAGCAACTATAAAAATTTTTATAATGTATGTTTATTGATCTAAAAACGATTTTTTTTGTCCTGGTGCATTAAGAACGTATGACGTCGATAAAGCTCAGTCAAAAAAAAATGTTTGGAAGTCATACAAGAAGTCTAGTGATGGTAGAGAAGTAGTTGAAAATAAACCTCGTTCTGGAGGATGTCAACCAATAAAGAAAACATTACCAAAATCAAGGATCTTGTAGTGAATAATCACTGAAAAGTATGTGACAAACCATGTAGATTTCTAACAGAAAAATTCATAGTTTTTGCACTACGATAACGTACCATCACACATCGCAATAATTATTCGGCAAATTTTCACTAAAAATCAAACAAATTCCATTCCACGACCACCATATAAACCAGATATGACGCGATGTGGTTTTTCCTGTTCCCTCAGTTGAAGAAACCATTTCGTGGACGCCGTTTTGGGTCTATTAGAAGCAATTCAAGGGAGTTTGTTAGCCGCTTGAATAGCTAAATTTTTGCAAATGATTATGGTGTTGAGAAAATGTTTGTAAATGAAATATCAACAAGAAAGGGGTTTAATAACCATAATTTCATTTCTGAAAATTACTAACAAATAAAGGAATTGTTTCTTGTCATTATTTTGAATTGATTTAGTTTGAAAATTCAAGTGATAAAATGACGAATGAAGCTTCCGCCGATCCAATTTAAAAGGGTCGTTGTCCCTGTCGTTGGGGTTGTTGATTATTCGATTATTTAGTGTATTTACTATCGTTCAATATTAGTATTGTCTTTATAATGCCTTTATAATAGAAATGTGTAATTTACGAGTAGATGAAGATTGGGAAAGGGATACAAGATTGATTGTTTGTGGTGGGATTTGCATATGAAATAGGACTTTCTAGTATTTATTCAACACTATTTAAATGATAAAATTAGCCTTCATGTTGTTCTGGAAATTCGCCAATTTACTATATATATATATATATATATATATATATATATATATATATATATATATATATATATATATATATATATATATATATATATATATATATATATCCTGATGGGTGATTTTAATGCCAGAATTGGAACAACAAGAACAGACGAAAATGGAACTGGCCCATATGGAACTGGTGAGCGAGACAATAGAGGTGACAGATTAGTTGATTTTGCTGAAGGACAAGAACTATATATTATGAATTCATTCTATAAGAAAAATATCAGCAGAAAATGGACATGGAAAAGTCCATCTGGGCTCACAAGCGAAATTGACTACATCATGACCAACGATAAAACAATATTTACCAATTGTACTGTCCTTAACAATTTTAATGTTGGAAGTGACCACCGAATTGTACGAGCAAGGGTTCGGATTGACTGTCGAAAAGAGCGCGAAAAAATGGTAAGATCAAAGAAGGGCAAGGTGGATTCTGGAAAACTGCTGGAGAGAGGAAGCGATTTTGAGATTGCTTTGTCAAACCGGTTTGCTGCGTTACAAGATCCAGAGGAGGTGGAAATATCAGTTCAATATGAAGAAATCGCCAACAATGTACTTCAAACGGCTGCTTCAATAGCACCAGAGGAAAAATGTCTCAAACAAACAAAAATCTGCAGTGAGTCCATTGATTTAATGAAGAAACGGCGAGCAATGAGAAATGCAGGTAGTCCTTTTGGCAGGGTCGAGTACACTGAGCTCTGCAAAACTATAAGAAAACGTATCAGAGAGGACACGCGCCGATTCAATATGCAGCTAGTGCAAAAAACCCTGGAAGAAAACAAAGGAATTAACAAAGCTAAACAGAAGCTGAGAAACAAAAGAACGCAAATATATGCTTTAAAGCGTGAGGATGGCACAGTGTGCAGGGCGCGTACCGAAATGTTAGAGATTGTCAGAAGGTTTTATTCCCAGTTATATGAAGATCAGAGCCAGTCAGGGACAGCAATACCCACGAAAGAACAATATATAATACCAGATATCCTAGTGGAGGAAGTAACAAATGCTATAGAATTGATGAAGAACGGCAAGGCTCCAGGAAAGGATAGTGTAACTGTCGAAATGCTAAAAGCTGGTGGTCGGACGTTACATAAAACACTGGCAAAATTATACTCAAAATGCCTCAAAGAACAAAAAGTACCTGACTTATGGAAAAATGCAGAAGTGATCCTTTTACATAAAAAAGGAGCACAGGAAGATTTAAAGAACTACCGTCCAATAAGCCTCCTATCAGTGATGTACAAAGTTTTCACTAACATAATTTCTAAAAGAATATTAAAAAAACTGAATGACGCACAACCAAGAGCAGGATTCAGGAACAAGCAGGATTCAGAAGTGGATTCAGTACAATGGATCACATCCAGGTTGTACAGCAGGTCATAGAAAGGCACAACGAATACACTATGCCACTGTGCTTGGCTTTTATCGACTATGAAAAAGCATTTGATTCCATCTCAAAGCATGCGATAATGGATGCACTGCTTAGCCAAGGTGTAGAGAGAGCGTATGTAAACCTATTAGAATCGATATATGATGGAGCTACAGCCACAATTCACCTTGATGATCTTGAAGTGGGAATTAATATAGAACGAGGTGTACGGCAGGGTGACGCAATATCGCCTATTCTTTTCTCGGCTGGCCTTGAAGAAGTATTCCGTAAACTGGATTGGGAACAGGATGGTGTAAAGATCAATGGTGCAAACTTAAACCATCTTAGATTTGCAGATGATATTATTCTCATTTCACAAGACCCAGAGGAGCTGCAAAGACGCATACAAGAACTGTAAAGGGCTGGCGAACCATTTGGCTTGAAAATAAACCTGAAAAAGAGTCAGGTTATGTTCAATAACTTCGCTCAGGACAGAAGAATTTCAGTTTTAGGAAGGGATTTAGAGATTGTGGACAGCTCTCGATGGGACGACAGATGGACCAAGGCAATCCTGGAGTGGATACCGCTTGATCGCAAACGTCCGCGAAGAAGACCGAAAGCACGATGGACTGATGACATCGTTAAGTATATTGGACCCGAGTGGCAGAGGAAAGCCCAGGACCGTGAAGGTTGGAAGCATGCTGAAGAGGCCTTCATCCTGCAGTGGATCGATACGGGCTGATGATGATGATGATGATGATATATATATATATATATATATATATATATATATATATATATATATATATATATATATATATATATATATATATATATATATATATATATATATATACAGTTATGGCACTAGTACAGCCAGGTTTCAGGCTATGATCGCCTACCGACTTCACTGGAGGGTTACTAGCTGGAGCTAGTGGTGTTTCTCTCTCCGGTAGTACCCATGTTACTTAATCACCACGAAAACGTCTACGTTAATCATGACCACTTAAACAGAATCTCTAAATCATTATAAGCGACGCATCTTGTTGGACGCTGTAAGGGGAGGCACCCAATGAGGAAGATAAGCCCATATATATATATATATATATATATATATATATATATATATATATATATATATATATATATATATATATATATATATCTTTTCTACTGTAAGGAGTATAAGATATTGTTCGCCAAGTCATCGGGTACTTCTACGCCGACCTCATGCTCGAGTATAATTCTGATACTCCACATTATATCTGACAAACCATCTATACTCCATTTGACAAATTATTTTATCCAACAGTAAATTTGAATTAACAAAAACCCTTAAAACAATTTTGTTTTAACGTATACAAGATATGCTATACATTGATTATATTTTCAGTTTTATTCAAATATGCATCCTGGGTGTACTACTGTTTTGTTCCCCAGCATATATCAGAACAACAATCCTACAAAAAATATAAACAAACAAACGTAAACAAAACTTTTTGTGAATCCGTCCCTGTCTGAGGCTGGCGCCACTCGCCTCCAGCCCCACTTCCTCGCAACGAATCTGACGTCGACCGTCGCCCGAATTCCGCCGATTCAGTCCCGTAGCGATCGTGGATAGTGTTGTGCGTGCATTAAGCGAAGTACTCCGTTTTTTTCCGACGGTCTTCCATTTCTAACTTCGCGATCCGTCATTCCCGAAATCGCGTTGATTTGGGTCCATCGATCATCCTCGCTCGTCCTCAGTGTTATTTTGCTAGTGTGTGATCTGAAGAAATTGCAATTGTGGCCCCCAAATGTCCTTTACATTGTTGTTACTCAAATCGAGACCAAAAAAGTCCCTTAATGTTTATGTCCAGACGTAAGAGAGCAACTAAGAAATTGTTGAGCAAGTGGAGGGATAACTTAAATGGCCCTCCGCCGTTGGAGAGGGGACCCACGGGCCCTACCGATACCAAGGAACAGGACGTGCAGGAGTTACTTAATAAGTTGGAGGTAAATACCTTCCCCAATATTTATATCCTTCTTTTCACTTGGCATGACCAAAAATCGAGTTCCTACTGACGTCAAATTGAATACCGAGAAAAATCCCGGCATTTTTCTTTTCGAAGCGACAGTACGTTGCTTATCGCTCGAGTTTTCGCGACCATAATAAAAGCACTCAAAGTTTTAAAACTTGGCAAGCCGTAAATCTCAGGCGGTTATTTTAATAACGCGTTTCTTTCCACGAAAGACATTTTAGTTGTTTTTCAATTTTAATCTTCAATTCACTTACATGTAATATTCAACCAGTTTATTGCGTCTGACATCACCCGGAATAAAATCGAAGTATTGTTAATGGTAACCACTTCGAAATATATGGAAACCCTTTAATCTTATTTTTTTCTTACTAGTCTAATGTCAAATCTGGCACACATAACCTATTAAAATTGGTGACATTTTTTAAATTAGGCAACTAAAAAAACACCTGTTGAAGACGATTCTCCCGGTTAAGCTGATTATAATGATATGCTACCAACATAAGCTTATGTAAGAGTTTCAGTCAGAATTGCGAGTGTAATTGTAATTTGTTTACCCATGATTTCTTCAACTTAACGCCGATAGAGAACCTACTGTACTCAGGTCTATAAAGAAAGGGTTCAATCCACTTAAATAATAAGGGTTTGTTGGTGCTTAAAATGTCTAACCAACACGAAAACTATATTTTTTATTATACATTTGTTTCAAGCATAAACAATATTTGGTTTCTAAATATATCCATTAATCGTATGGAACCGGTTTTCGTTTTGGCCACTTGAAAATTAAATTAGATTATGTTTGGATAATTATCTAATACAAGAATACATTTTTTAAATATTGCCCTAAGTTTTTAATATTGTCTGGGTTGGTTTTTCTTATTTAGCCTTGGACTGTTTCACTGTAAACATTTTGCAGATATTATTTCTTTTACGGTGACATCGGTAGGGGAATTCATCTAAATTCGACGAGTATTTTTTTTGGTAGCAAATGTTAC
Source organism: Cosmopolites sordidus (assembly GCA_031761425.1). Lineage (NCBI taxonomy): Eukaryota > Metazoa > Arthropoda > Insecta > Coleoptera > Curculionidae > Cosmopolites > Cosmopolites sordidus. The sequence continues at coordinate 201,002 of JARFXV010000916.1, forward strand.
GAAAAATGTTAACTCATTAGTATTGTTGGTTGAAAAGCAATCGCTTGTTTAGTAATTGATAGCAAGTGATGAATGGTCAATTTGCTGGAACTGGTTCAGTTCATGTTAATCAATCTTGATTAAATTAGTGTTGATATGGTTGGGAAATGTTTAATAATTTACTGCTGGTATCATCCACAACTTTTTTAATCATTACAAAATAAAAAAAAAGAAATATGAAAAACTATACTCAACGAAATATGAAAACGGATACTCATCTTACATACTCATCTTACATACTCATCTTACATACAATTGTTTTCTTGATTATCGAAAGGCATTTGACAGCCCAAATTGGGTGAAATTATGACAAAATCTGCGGGAAACGGGGTCACCTGATTGGCTTAATTTGTCATCTATATGACAAAAAAGCAGTGCTGACAACTGAAGATCGAACATCTGATGAGTTTTGTGTCAATAATGGTATCAAACAGGGATGCATCCTGCAGCCTATTCTACTCAACATTTATGGTGAATATATCATGCATAAGGCTCTTGAAGATTGGACGGGCGGTGTCAATATTGGGGGCATTAAAATATCTAACTTAAGATATGCCGATGACACTATACTTCTTGCGAGGTCGACCGAGGAACTGATTTTAATTATCAAAAAAAAAGGATGAAAACCATTTTTACGAACTAGAAATAAACGAGGAGAAAACGAAAATAATGGTTATTGACCATCAAAACAACAATACTACCCAACCCAACATCAGTCAGATAGGGCAATTTAAAGTAGTAAGCCAATTCGTCTCTCTTGGGGCTTTACTAGCGAACGGAGGCGGTGGTACTCAAGAGAATAGGAGAAGCTGCGAAATGGCAATGCGAACTTTGCAGAAGATTTGGAGGAATAGGGACATAATACAGAACACAAAGAAACGACTAGTAAGAACCTTAGTTTTTTCGGTTTTGCTATATCCTGCCGAAACCCGAAATATCCTTCTCATTCCGTAAACTGCCAGACGAAGGAACAAACACATCCGTTATTCAAGAAATTAACGAACCCACAAGGCTACCTTAAATTATTCATGAACGAATACTAAGATTCTTTGGCCACATTGAACGTAGGAATGGCAATAACCTGGAAAGATTGGTGGTACAGGGACGGATGGGCAGTTCTAGATGACGCGACAGACCTCCAGAAGGATTAACAGACCAAATCAAAGATTTAACTGGCACTTCTCTCGGATATGCTATCAAAGAAGCCAGAAATAGAGAACGCTGGTGAGAAGTAGTCCCAGAAGTAGTTGAATCAGAGAAGTTTTATCCATACTCCACGTGGATGTTCTACTCGTTCCTTCAGCCGCCACCATAACGTCAGCAAGTAACTCCCAAGAACGATTTCTGGCCTTATAGCCATTATCAGTCCAGTTCGAGCTGAACACAGATAAACGTCTGAATGAAAGGTCAGACCCAAATACCATATAAGTTGGCCTTATTGGAAAACGAGTGTAATCACA